>NC_024128.1:18364435-18380677 GCF_000346735.1 Prunus mume
TGTGAGATTTGAAGATTGTGCACATCTTTATTCTCTAGAAATCGTAGTTGCTTCCATTGAAGATGGGAGCACGAAGCTCACCCATTCCAGATCCAGCCATGTGAGACTAGATAAAGCTTTCCTCAATTGGATTGCTGTGATTTCACGACGCCCAATCCAAGATCGCAACCTGGACTCTTACAGAGTAAAAGGTTTACTTGCACAGAAAGTTGATGAGAAAATATTTCATAGAGAAAAGAGAGAGGCGTTGAAAGAGAGAGAGAGAGAGTCTGTTAGGTAATGATTGTAATCATGCACACACTCATTGTGTGATCTCATTTCACTATCAATATATTCTTTTAACCAGTGCAAAAACGACTCAGCCAATACACAGTTGTACCAGCCTGTGAGCTATACACTTGGAATGAATCTGGACCTATAGGTCCAACAAAATGTGATAGCATATGAGTCATACACATGGCTAACTAACAATTTAAACCTGAAAACAATTTATACTTCAACAGTTGTTACCTATGGAAGGAAGCGAGGCTCTCATGGACAGAGAGCGCAAGAGACAGCGATAAAGAGAGCGCCAGAGAGAGAGAGAGAGGGAGCCGTCGATGCCAAAACCAGTCTACGGAAAAACAGATCATGATCCCAAACAACAACAAAGGCTGAAATACTGAAATAGCAAAATAGAGTAACAGACCCAAGTACCTGGGAAACAGGCCCAAAACAGAGCCAAGGCCCGTCACTCTACCTCCTAGACTGGCGGGCAAGGAAGGCCATCGTGAGAAAGAATGAACACAAAAAATTAAAATAGTTAAAATTAAAATTTGGATTCTAAGAAATATATTTGAAGGTTGGAATTCTAAAGACTAACAGATTTTCTTGGGATTCATAGATGTCTCAGGGCAGCGATATCGGTGTTTGGGTACTATGTGCGTGAAGGAGGTGAAGGAGATGGGAAAAATGTGAACATTAACTATTATCAACCCTAACCCAATCGCCACTAACACAAAGAATAAACAGGTGTGATAGAGAGAGAGAGAGAGAGAGAGAGAGAGAGAGAGAGAGAGAGAGAGAGGAGAATTTGTTAGAGAGGAACAAGAGGGAGTCTGAATAAAAGAGATTTTATATTTAAACCCCGCACTTCTCTTTGTTCACCCCAATACTTAAATCATTAAACTGTCAGTTTTATTACAGTGTGAAAAGATAAAAAAGGTCATCCAACTTAATACTTAACCCTAGTACATCTATGCACACACCCCACCACTCTTCATATTAAGTTTTAGAAAAATACAAATTCCTCACCACTCTTGATATCCTTGAGATCCGATGCATTGAAGCACCGTGTGCAGCTAGACGATTAGGCTCCACAACTGTGGAAGATTCTTTCCAAGGCTTGAAGAGAAAGATCAGTCATGACAAAATCTCATGTACACTACAAATACTTTTGCTTCAAACTGATGCCTAGCACAAGAAGAAAATCTCATGTATTTATGCTTCAAACTAATGCCTTCAAACCGTCCTTAACCTAATGCCTAGCACATACTTTGGCTTCAAATTTTCACCCCAAACAAAATCTCATGTATGCTACAAATATTGTTTAATAATTTAAATATTGGGGTGAACAAAGAAAATTGTGGGGTTTAAATAATAAAAAAATCTTTTTTATTTCTTATTTTTTTCAGCTTGGGTGTATTTAAAGGTAGTTTGGGAAGATAGTGGGGTTTTCTTAGAAATTGTGAAAATTTAAATTAAAAGTTGAGGTGAACTAAGAGAAGTGTGGGGTTTAAAAAGAAAATCTCAAAAATAAATAAATAAAACAAGCGGAATTGGAAAAGGCGTGCAAGGACATGTGCGGTAAGCGGAAGTGTAGCGTACCCATTTCTATTGTAAGCTCTCTTTTTCTCTCCAGCCATTGAGATCACTTTGATTGTGACATCCCGACCCAATTTTAACCATTTAATTTATCTATATAATTTATTTAATTTAATTTATTTAATTTATTTAATTGAGAAATTACAATTTTGCCCTCTAGTAAGGTCACGATAGTCACTTTTCGATCTGTAGGGATTTTTGGGATTTGAGTAGCAATGTTGCG
The DNA here is from genome assembly GCF_000346735.1 of Prunus mume. The sequence goes on from NC_024128.1 coordinate 18,366,522, forward strand.
TAGAGCGCGTTGATACGAGGTAGTGGGCTCAATGCAAGAAGTTACGGTCAACGGAAGTACAGTGGCACGACCGTAAATATTTCGAAGTCATATTTTTTATTTATAAAAATCTCTGACAAATAGTGCCGGTCCTTTGACCGACGGCAACACCTCTGTTCGGTACAGTTGGCCACGAGACCGGTCCCAAATTAACTGGCTCGACTCCCTCTTCGCATCCCACCCCTTCTCCAGTGAAACCCGTAGCCCCGGCGCCTGCGGTAGCTCGAAAATCGTCCAGTTTTCTCTCAAATTTTTCGTCATTGTTTTCGACGATTCCGGCCACCAATTTTGTCTATCCAGGTATACTTTTTCATCTATTCAACGTGATCTAGTTGATGGTTGGATTGTTTAGGATCGATTTTGAAGTTTTGAAGCTCGATTTAGAATCTAAGTTTTGACCCCTTTTTGGCTTGAATTTTCGGCAAGCTCCGTCCACTTTTTGGGTGTTTCGATAATTTTTCAATCCCTAGAATTTTATCAAGACACCCCACTTTTCCGGCATGTGGGCCAAGGTTGGGTGGCCCAGTTGGTTCTACAAGGTTTCTCATGTTGTCCCGAGCATGACGGTATGCTCAGATTCGAATTTGGTTATCGTTTGACAATTGAACAGATTTATTCCTGTTAGGCGATGTTCGGGCTCGATATGTTCGGACTGTTGGATCGACTCCATTTCCAAGTATATTGATCTAGGTACTTCCAGGATTGTGTAGGAACTCACGGATCGAGAATCGGAGTGTCGGATACTCTGAATCAATTATTCAAAGATTACGTAAAACGGTGACTGTCTGATCGTGCGATCGAGAGCGATCTGACCGCTCAATCTAGACCAAACTTGCAGGATATGTTAAGTAAACTTTGTTGAACCCGTAGGAACTTTTGGATTGGAAACCGGAGGTCGTGGGCTCGGGTGACCAAAAATGAAAATTTTGACCAACTATTGACTACGGGTCTTTTGAGACCGTCTCATCCTTTAGGAAGGTACTAGAATGGCTTCAGGACCTTTCCAAGGTTTTATATATTTATATATTGTTACTATTACTATCATTTTATTTTGATGATTGTTATTATAATTCACTTACAGTGTGATATAGGGGTTTGGTGTCAGTAAGAATCTAATTAAATGTTGATTATATGTTTACACTCAAATATATGTATATGTGTTTGGGTTATGGGTACATTGGATAATGATAAGGTTGTCTTGGAAAGTGAATAATAAGGGTTATGAATTCTAGTTTGCTGAATGGTATATTATACGTTTGTGGAATTGATTTGAGAACAGATGTTGAAAGTTATGGGTGATCTAATTCAAACTAGTGAATTTTTAGGATGGAATACGTGATTATGGGAACTTCAGAAATGGTGACTTTGGGTATGATATGGATTTTGGTTTTGGTGTATTAGTTCATGTGGTTATCGGACTTTGAATTTCAATATCATCAAGAATTTTGGAATTGGTATGTATATATTGATGGGCTATGGTTTTGGGAATTTTAAATATGGTGTTTTGGATTTCATTATCTTGTCTTATGGGATTTTCAGGGGTTGTATATTTCCTAAGTATATGAATAGTATTTTGAATATTAATAAAATCGAATGGGCTTATTTAGTTTTGGTGTTTTTCTTAATTATGGTTTTAATATGGTTTCAAAAGGGAAGTGTGGATGTTATTTCATTATATATGTTTATGTTATATGGAAACGATTTGTTTTGGAAATTGGATTTTAATATTATTTTTATTATATATTAGTTTATGAAAGTGGATTTTGGATATTGGCGATGACACGCCATATCATGTACCCCCCTTTTAGATACTGATACTGGAAATAATGGATAATGGATACTTGGAAACTGTGGTTGTGGTTTGGATATGATCAGAACTCGGGCACCCTTGGCGGGGTGTTTCATAGACCCTTAATGGGGTAATCTGTGCGCGTAGGACTTGTCACAGGCACACAAGTATTGAGGATTCTGCTATGCGTGCTAGGAGCCCAGTCTCCATGTTGGACGGCTCGTCCCTGTCCACATGGTTATTGAGGATTCCTTCGTGTGGTTCAGCGAAACGATCCCCGGTTGGATTGTTTCCCCTCCCCGGCACTTGGATACTTGGATATGGATACTCAGGTATGGATACTTGGATATGTCGGAACCCTAGGCACCCTTAGCAGGGTGTTTCATAGACCCTTAGAAGGGTAGCCTGCGCGTGTAGGACTTGTCACAGCCGCACAAGTATTGAGGATTCTGCTGTGTGAGCTGGGATCCCAGCCTCCCCGGTTGGACAACTTGTCCCTAGTCAAACGATCCCCGAATTAGATTGTTATCCCCTGTTACATGATGATGGTGCGAGCTCTGTGTGTGTGTGTGTGTGTGTGTGTGTGTGTGTGTGTGTGTGTGTGTGTGTGTGTGTGTGTGTGTGTGTGTGTGTGTGTGTGTGTGTGTGTGTGTGTGTGTGTGTGTGTGTGTGTGTGTGTATACACATATTAAATATATATGTGTGTGAAGTTGTTTTCGGGGTGAGATTCTTGAACTTGTACTTCATGAGTACTCTACACAGACATGAACGTTTGATTTATGGTTTTGAAAAGGTTGTTCAGCAACATATGCCTTGGATTGGGTATGGTTACGAGAAAAAACTGATAAAAGGAAGGGAACTTGTAAAGTGTTCAGTGTGTGCCTTGTCGAATTTGATGTTGTAAATGAATCTAAATTTAATCGCTGGTATTTCTTTAAATAATCGTATATTATCTTAATCGTAATTATTGACTTAACAACTACGTGTGGCTTAATCCCTCACAAAGGGATACGTAGGCAGCTTGGGGTTTAACCTAGGTGCAACCGCAAAAATAAACTGTTTGAGCTGTGCTTATAATGTTCTAAGTGTGGAAATGAATTTTAGAAGAAGAAAGCTCTTCTCTAATTACTGTTACGATAAGTGTTACGGATGTATGGATTTACAAATGAGTTCAAAAGCAAGAATGTTTTAGAAAATGTTTGGTTATGAGGTTGGAGGCCTGTTTGTTTGTTGCATTATTGCATATAACGCACTTTGAGCATGCTGAGGTTCAGTGATTTTAAACTATGTTTTGATAGGTTGAAATTTTTGGTAAATAACGTTTTTCAGGGAAGACTTTGCCGAAATTTCGGTAGAAGTCTCGGCCCTCTTTTCCTTTGTTTTAGGGGAAGAGGATGTTTGAAACTAGTAAGTGGGCCCGACATCAATAAGATGTCGGAAAAACCACATGAACTGTCACGAATTCCGAGGAATTCATGGCAGGTCCTGTCATTGATGGCTGAGATGGAGCCGCAAATAAGGGTTCGTAAAAAATGACTTCCAACCTGAGCTTTGTGCATCACGATAAAGGCACTTTAGTATAGCTTGTGTTTTTTTCTTTATAAGAGTCCAATTTTCTGTTCTTTCTTCTTGTTCTAGTTTTTTCCTTTTCAATACTTAGAAGCATCTTCAGCAAACTCTCTATCCTCTCATCCCTAGCTACTTTGGCTATAAAAAAAAACAAAAAAAAAAAAGGAAATCCTCCTTCTAGGAGACTCCCTACTTGGCTCTTTACATCTAGAGAGGAGTAGAGAGAATTTGGGTGGGAGGAGAGAGAAAAAAGGGTAGAGAGTTAGAGACATTTGGGAGGTTGATGGGGTTGGGTTTCTACTTTTCTTTTTAATACATTTGATTTGCAAGAGAAAGAGGGAGAAAGAGAAAATAATAATAAAAAAATATTTCATATTAGCCAAAATAGAGAACATTTCTGTAGAAAACACCTTTTAAGTAGTTTGCTATCATAGCTTTCTAGCTATTTTAGCTAGAATTTGGCTAAAATTTGGAGACTCTCTTGGAGATGCTCTAACACTTCCACCATAAAGAGCAAGGGCAAGGCAAAGACAAAGCAAGGTTTGTCACTATTCACATGAATAGTAGCAGCCCTGGCCTTTTTTGTTTCCACCTCTATGGCAAGGGTAAGGGCAATTACTATTCACTTTTATTTATTTTCTATTTTTTTTATAAACGATTAATTTTGATAAGATTTTCAGTTGTCATGTGTTACTATTTATTATAAAATTTCAGATAACATTTTCGGATAAGATTTTCGAATCAAATTTTAGGATTAAATTTTAGGATAAGATTTTCGGTTACCACATGTCCATATTTTGTTATAACATTCATATCTCAAATTTTAGATAAGATTCTCGGTTGCCATGTGTCGATATTTATTATAAAATTTTAATGTCATATTTCAAATAAGATTTTCACCTTCTAAAATTGTGCCACGTGTCATCTCTATCTTCTAAATTCCTCTATAAAACTACACCCTCAACTCAAACCTCTCACACCATATCTTATCTGTCCTTTCATATCTCAGATTTTGCAAAACACATTCTACTCTCAATGTCTAACCTGAGGAGGGTGTTGGAGAGGCAACAACTAGAAGATGAAATTGAATAAAACTGCATTTAACCTTGCTGCCAAGATTTTGACCGCTTCGAATGTTGTCCCTTGCTTTTGCCAACACATCTCTCCATTTCCCTAATTCTTTATTCAAAATTTTCCACCTACTAGCCAATGGCATTTCCGTATGAGCCTAATCTGTTCTTTCACAAAATTTTCCATGAATTTTTCTCCACATGTGAGAGGAGTTCATCTCATTGCCCGTGATCGGGCAATGACCAACAACTGACCCAACACTTACACAACAAAATATCTTCCACGGTTGTCCACACGTCTCTGGCTTCGATGGAAGAGGCCATTTATATTCTTACACAAATTGAATTTAGTAATAGAAAATTTTGTGTGGAAAGTGAAAAATATTGGAATGAGATGAATTTGTATGAAGATTTGGTGTGGAAAGTGAATAATATTGGTAGGTATAAATAAATAAAAAATTCAAGAATTTTTAAAAAAATTTAACACATTTTTTATATTTTTTTAGCTAAAAAAAGGACAATTGTTGGAGTTGACAAGATTTTTGGATTGGAGGCTCCAGGAGAAACCACGTGGTTTGTAGCCGTTGGTTTCTGGCAACTGTGGGTCAGCACTGACGTCAGGCTAGCGCTAGCGCAAGAAATCCACACACAAAAATTACTGTTCAAATGCATTGACATTAGCAGCCCGAAGACAAGGAGACGAGCCAGATCTCCCCATGGACTTGCCTGGGCTCGTGGATTCCAAGCCTTGCCCGAACTGGCTCTTGCGTGCTGGAGTTGCTTCCAGGGCCTAGAGCCCAATCCTACTGCGCGCTGGAGAGATGCTCTTAGACCCCACCAAAGAGTCAAACGTGAGCTAGTTTTGTACACCTGCATAATTGAATATTAGGAAATAAAAAATATATGCACTGCACACGTTGGAGACATACCAGCCAGCTCCTATTTCAATAGGATAGAATAGATAGACTATTTCTTTTTCTTAATATCTCTCACCTTGAAATTGCAGAAACGTCCAAGTTCCTCCCATCATGAGCTTTCCTTGAAGGTGAGCAGTGAGAACCGGGATGTATCATTTTCATTTGCAGCTGAAATTACAGAAGCTCTTTCTTGAGGAGGCTAGAAAGGAACTAACCACACGGACATGGCTGCCAAGACAGAGTTAGGATGCCAAACTGTCCAAGAGCTGCTCGGAAAAGGCAAAGGGGAACCAGTGCCTGAGAAATATATCCATAAAGTTGGAGCCCCAAATGCTTCTTCCGCCCAGTTGATGGATATTCCAGTCATTGATCTTGGCCTCCTCCTCACACCTTCCTCAATCACTGCACAACAACTTGAGAAACTTCGATCAGCTCTTACCACATGGGGTTGCTTTCAGGTCTGAATTCAAACATATTCAAATACCCAATTTAATGAATTAGCAAACTTTTGTGTTTAGTTCAGAAAACTTGGTACAATTGATCTAGATTTCTAAGCATATCCCAGGATCAGGATGCTGTATTATTATTATATTAAATTTGGTTTTTCCCTCTGTTTTGTTTGATTTGACCCATCCACCTATATGTAAAACATGTTTGAAACTCTGTGTTCCAGGTAATAAATCATGGCATGACACCTGAATTCCTAGACGAGGTCCGCGAAATGACCAAACAATTTTTTGCACTTCCAGTGGAAGAGAAGCAGCAATACTTGAGACAAGTCAACGATATTCAAGGATATGGGAACGACACGGTTTTTTCTGAACAACAAACACTTGATTGGTCTGACCGGCTATACCTTTCTGTATATCCAGAAGAGCACCGAAAGCTCAAATTTTGGCCTCAAGATCCCAAATCTTTTAGGTAACTTGTGTTTGCCATACATCTTCTTCCTTCACACTGAAACAATAACCATATCTGATCTCTCAGAGTTCAACATATATTATTACTGCAGTGAAACTTTAGACCAATATACGATGAAGTTACAAGTGGTAACAAAAACTGTCCTGGAGGCCATGGCAAGGTCATTGAATTTGGATGTTAATTGCTTTCGGGACCTGTGTGGAGAACAAGGGAAAATGGATGTGAGGTTCAACTTTTATCCTCCTTGTTCAAGGCCTGATGTTGTCCTGGGCGTGAAACCGCATGCAGATGGAACAATAATCACCCTTCTCTTGCAAGACAAACAAGTAGAAGGTCTTCAGTTTCTTAAAGACGATCAGTGGTTTAGAGCTCCCATTGTTCCTGAGGCGCTTCTCATTAATGTCGGTGATCAGGCAGAGGTAAATCAAATGTTCTTTCTCAACCTGTTCATTTATTGGTTTTAACCTTTAAAGCAATGCCTAAAGAGTAAAGCTTAAATTGTAATTTGGTGTGTGATTGAAAGCTTAAAAATGTACCCTTTTGGCCAACGGGTCAAGCATAGTGAAAAAGGGTCTTGACTTGCACACCAGTAGTCTTAGGTTCGAATCCTATGACACCTTTGATTGTTCGTTTCCTTGTGATACACAGATATTGAGCAATGGAATATTCAAGAGCCCTGTACACAGGGTAGTGACAAATCCAGACAAGGAGAGGATCTCTTTGGCTGCCTTCTGCATCCCAGAATCAGATAAAGATATTGAACCCTTTGAAAGCCTGGTCAATGAGTCAACGCCAGGATTGTACAAAAAGGTAAAAAATTATGTTGGCATCTATTTCGAATACTACCAGCAGGGGAGGAGACCAATTGAAGCCGCAAAAATTTAAACTTACCCTTATATTTCTCTCTGACCGTACATATGCATGGGGGTGGATGCATGACACTCAGTTTGTTACATAAGTCTTGGCACAAGTTTTGTAATATTGGATTAATACACTATAAATGGTTGAGATTAAATCTCACAACTAATTTATTCGTTTTAATAAATTATGAAGAGACATAAGCTGCCTGCAAACGTTTTCCTCCTTTCTGTTTGAGGTTTAACTTTTGATTGCCAAATCTACTTTATTTTTTATTTTTTTCATAAATGGTTATTTAGCATTACTCTAATCAATGAAACTACTGCAGTGATACTCCTTAAATTTCTTAGTGAAACTGAGTTGAACTTTCCTCTCTGAATCATGAAATTCCAGAAAACTACTCGATAGTTAGTAGAGTTTTGATCAACTTGAAGGCTGTTAATTTGACTCTTAAGTTTGTGTAGAGACTGATAATCTGCTTCCAATTGATGAGCACATCTGTGGTTCTGTTTCTTCTTCTGAGCAAGTAGAGATAGATAGTGATCAAATCTAGCTGCAGACACTGAATGGTTTTGAAATCAAGAAAATAACTTATTTTAACAGCCCCTGTAACATTATGTCTTTTAAGTCAATTTTTTTCCAATTAGTGTTGGTAGAGGATATTGGAAATCTCTTTCAACATTAGGGAAAAAAAAATACTAATTGTGTCGATAAAATCTATTGTGATGTGATTTTAGTGGTGAAGTAAATAAGATGAACATTGGGTAAATTTTATTTAAAACTCAAACTGAATAAATATAAAAACTTATATTTCACTGTAAATCGATGACGTTTCTTCTATTATTGGTTTGGCCCCAATTGTCACTTGTGCATGAAAGGGATGCGCTGTTGGCTGGTGGCCGTAAGCATGCAGTGCCACTGTCCATGAGAGTGATGCAAATATGCATCTCTTGCACCTACTTCTTGAGGCATCACACTATCTTTACAAAACCCACCTCACCATTTACATTGCTCATCATCCCACACCGGATTTGAGTGGCTGCCTCGTCGGTGCCTATATAAACCTTCATCGTCATCTGCATCTCTGATATGGACATCATTAGTTAGTTTCCTGATTTATTAGTTTTCTAGATTCTCTAGTTTTTCAGATTTCACTAGGATTTTAGTTTCCAGATTTTTAGTAGGATTTGATTTAAGTTTCCTAGTTTATTTTACTTAGTTCCTTGGTGGATTAGGATTTTTGTTTTAGTAAGGGATTTTTATCCTATTGTCTCCAAGTTTTAGTTTGCTATAAATACCCCCCATGTAGTTCCTTAAAATTCAGTTGTTCAGATATAAAGAAAAGTTTATTTTCTAGAGATTGGAGACTACTTGGTGTGCAGCCAAACCCCTGGAGTGATTCCAGACCCATCCCTTTTGTTCTATTTTCTGTTTTCCATTGTTTTCGCTTCCACTAAACTACCTAAATACTCAATTCACCCATATCCTACATCAAATTTGGTATCATTTATTGTTCTTCAAGCCGTGTGTCAAGCGATGGCTCTAACTAAGCTTGGAAAGACAAGCCAGAGACGGACTTTGAACGTCTTGTTCAGGTGATGGAAAACCTATCAAAGCAAGTGGCAAATTCGGACACTAGATCCAGGCTCATGGAACGTCGCATTGCAAACTTAGAAGCAGCAAGCAAACATGATGAAACAAGCGTGAATTGAGAAGAGAGGAATCATGATCGACAACGTCATTATAGAGAGCTGGATTGTTTTGGACCAATGCTGAAACACAGCTAGGGACAGCTGGTGACCAATCATCCATTGGGGTGAGATGAAAGAAAGGTTGAAGCAGAAATATCTACCATTTTCTTATCAACAGAGTTTGTTGGGCGAGGGGTAAACTCCTTGTCAATACAACATGCCAATTGTTGAATATATTGCACAATTTGAGATGTGACATAAGGGTTCAAAGGGAATTAATTCCTCATACTGTGAATACTTTAGAGAGGGTTTTTCAAATGGTACAAGAATTAGAAAGTACTTAAAGTCGTCCAATGTAGTCAAGCAAACTGATTCTCAAAGATCGGATTTTCATGTTGGCACACTGTGACTACAAGTTCTACGACTCCAACATCTACGACTAATTTAGTAAAAACTGCCAAGGGAAAAAGGAGTGCTAGTTGATACACGTGGTGGTGGAACGAAGGGGGCAACAAGAAATCTGTGTGCACACATCAACGAACAAGCTGACAATCAACGCGAATTTGAGGAAGATATTTATTGAGAATTATTAATATAACTATAAAAATTAAATATTCATAGTTAGGCTACATCGTAGCCCTAGCAAGAGAAATTAGTTCATGACAAAAGAAAAGATAAACAAGAGAATTGTTGTCATAAAACTGATTTGGCAGATGGATTTGATCTTTGGATTCTCCATAGCAACACCTTCGTAAGCTCCAAAAGCACTGCGACAACAAATTCTTGGATCTCTCTCTGATACATTTGTAAGTGTATGAAAGTTGTATAAGGGAAGATGATGGTCCATAGAGAGAGCTTATGGTGACCTTATATAAGGTAAAACAACTAAACACTACTCCAAAAAGGTTTGGAAAAACTCTCCTAAAGCAAAACAAAATCCCAACAATTAAGGAAACAAAATAGGAAAGACTTATTTTGACTTGGGAACACATCAGCCAACTTGCATACACATTTTGGGGTCGTCCTGAAGGAAACATGCATCTAATGCTTAGGAAATGAACTTTAGCCACAACATATACAACAAAAACATTCTAAATGGCGGATTCATTTTGTTTATAGTAGTTGAGCTCAATCTTTTTCATTTTAAACCAAGTATCTTAGCTTAGTCTCTTTGAACACAACTAAAAAAAGAAAAAAGGGAATAGATCTTTACCCTTGATGACCTTTTCTTAATTTTTCAAGAATGAACACCTTCGTTGGAAAGAACCTATTCAAATTAGAATGACCGTGCAATTGAATCCTTCTCTTATGTCAATATTCCTTATTCACATTATTAGATCATGAAATCCAATTGTCAATATCGTAATGTGAACCATTCCTTTTTTATCTTGGTAAGATTTGAAGACTTCTTCTTTCAAGTCTTATCTACTACTCTGCGCAAAAATTTGACCAATCATATTTTGGAGTATTCTCTCTCCAAGATATGATTGGTCAAATATGAAATTCGAAAATTTTTACGGTAAGGGTTAAATTGATTATTTATGTAAATCTGAGTGCAAAATTGGCTGAAAATTTTGTTTGGAGGGTTTAGTCTGATTAGGGTGATAGCTCAGGGGGTAAAATGGCTGAAAATCATTTTTATATTTCTATAATCCAAATTATTTTAGTGTTTAAATTTCCCAGTTGTATGCTTGTAGTTTATTTCATTATCATATAGACATTACCATCTAGTTGCATCTCTAAGAGAGTATGCAAAAGAATAGGCAAACCACATCAGCATTTTCCTCCTCCGACGGAGTAGGTATCTCAATAGGAAAAATATGCATACTCCCCCCACAAGGCAACGTCGCCTACTTCAAAATGAATAGGTATATAGAGTCCCACTTACTTTTTACAATAAAATATCATGTCATATCCCTCACCTATTTTTTGTGAAATACAAAAGTAAATATAAAAGATAAAAATAAACATGTAGGCAAATAGGTAGGCAATATGCCAAATAGGTTGTTATAGTACAATTTTGCCTACTTCCTTTACATACTCCATTGGAGATGCTCTAAGTCATTGACAACCCGAAACCAAACAACCCAAACTGTGCTCAAAGTCTCAACTTTAGTATACTATTGTATATGAAATTTTCATTTAATCTTAATTAGATAATTGTTCACCCCAGCATGGGCGAGTGTAATATATCTTAACAATATTGCCCTGGTATGTAAGATCAAACTGCACACGGAGCTTACTTTGGGCCCAAGTAATGAGCCTTGGGGTAATCCTAGTAGCTTAAAGGGGCTTCTATAGTGAGTGGAAAGTTATAAGGGGTGTTTTTGAGGGGTATGTAACAGCCGTTGGATTTCATCCAACGGTGAGTTTTTAAAAGAAGGTGCATATAGAACCGGGTTGAAATCTGACCCGTTGGAAATCCAACTTCAGTTGAAGATTTTTCCCTCTCTGTGAAAAACTGAAGAACACAATCCTCTCTTTTTGAATGTAATGCAAACCCACAATTAGAAAGATCTAAAGCCCCCAAACCCTATAGTCGCTCCATTGTCATCAGCTCCTTGGGAGGCTTGCGATCTATGGTATCCTCGATATGACGATTAATGGCTCTTACCTAGCTATTGCCCTGTTTTGATTCTATGGCTCAAGTGAAAACCCCTTCTCTTTTTCGTTCAGCAGACAAGATTCCAGATAAAAGCAAAGTAGCATATCTCTTTCTGTAGCTAGACGCCGCAGTAGCAGTTGTTCCTCGATTTTGATAGAGATGGGGTCTCCACTACCAAAGAATCTTCTCTAATGTCCACCACATTCTCTCAAGCTGACTGATTTTGGAGCTCCCGATTGACTTTGAGAGGTAAGTTCACTCTTGCTAGATTGATTTTGTTGGGTTTGGTCTATTTTTTGTGAGGGTGGGAAATTCGTCATTTGTGGCATCAATAATGCGTCATTTGTGGAATCAATAATGCGTCATTTTTGTTGTCAATAATGCGTCATTTCCTTATGAATATTCAATATACTTAGTTGATTGTTTTTGGGGGGTGGGGGGTGGAAAATTATGAAATGTAGGTAAAAGATCCTAAACTTAGGCTTAATGGCATTAAAAGTAAGCATTTGGAGAGGATATTGGGTGAAGTTCTGTAATTGCTGGTTTGAATTACATTTGTGTTCTTAGTTGAACATGTTGGTTCTAATGTTATTTTTTCCATATTATTTCACAAGAGATGACGTAACTGTTATTAAATTTTGCTTGCGTTTTGTGTAATCGGAATCCAACAAGCTAGGCTATGCATGTTTTGTGTCAATTTGGGCAATATTTTATGTAAGTGGAATGCATTGATATGTTGTGATACAGTAATGATTGATTAATGAATTAATATTTGCTATGCAATAATATAGAAGTAGATAAATAATATACGTGGATAAAATGTCTGGGGGCTCAGAGAGTGATGACTGTGTAACAGCTAATGGGAGGGTTTACATTCCTAAAGTAAGAAATGAGGAAACACCAGCAATTGGGATGCAATTCGACTCGCTTGACATCGTTTATAATTTCTATAATAGATATGCATTCTTGGTTGGCTTTGGTATTCCACTTTATTCCAGCTTTAAGAAAGAGATTCTGAGGAAAGAATTTGTATGTTGCAAACAAGGTGCATACAGGAAAGATGAAACTCGGGAGAGAAAAAGACAGCGGGGAATAAGTAGATGCAATTGCAAAGCTAAGATTGTGGTTGTGAAGACAAATGGGAGCAAAAAGTATACCATATCTCTTTTCGTTGAGGAATTATTTGCAAGCACATCCTAGCATCCTAGAATTATATGCCCGATAAATACATTTTGAAGAGGTGGAAGAAAACTGAGAAATCTGAATTGGTGTCAAATGCAAATGGCAACGAAATTAAACTCTGCAGATCCTGGTCTTTTAATAAAATGGAGTACAATGTCCCAACTTGCTTCAGATGTGGTTGAGGATGCATTAATGTGTGAAGAAGGATGTGAGCTACTGTCAAAGACTCTAAAAAGTTTGGGGGTGAAGTTGAAGTTGTTGAAGGATGGACCAAGTAATAACGAAGTTGGAGGGTCCAGCTCTCAAACACAATATATGAAAAACCCTAAGAGAGTAAGGTGCAATTGAGGGTCGAAACGAGTAACGGGAGTAAAGGAAAAGGCAATGAAGTGAGGGATTCGACACTGTCAGGAGTGTGGACACATTGGTCATGATAGAAGACAATGCCCAAGAAATTTGAACACACCGTAAGATGTTAACACTATTTATAATAAGACCTAAAATTTGAATAGGTAAATTTTTTATGTGCTTGTGTTTGATGTTTATGCAAGACATCACCGTCGAACAATGACGAATCAAGTCCAATAGATCTTAGTGACCCATTATGCGATGAATTTTACAGGATGCATGGACCAACTCAATGATTTATGTTCCTATTATACGAAGTCCGATTGTTATGAAGACTAATGATCAGGTAAAGTTTTCTAGATGCAGTTTTATTATTATTATTTTTTTGTTCATGTCCACTGATGAGCTCTTACTATGTCCACTGATGATTGAAATGATAATTTGCTTGCTTTCATTACTGCATGAAATTTGGACACATGTTAATTTTACGTCTTCTCCCTATTTAGAAATTTTCATAGACATTAGATAAAGCATCAAATTTTGATTTATGTGAAGAAGCAATGACTTTTACCTTGTAAAATGGGTAGTTTATGGTGAATTATGTTTTAATAGAGATTCATTGATTATATGACAGGCTAATCCAACATTTCCAGTAGCCAGCTGTTGTTTCCATTACCAGTAATGATTTCCAATAGCACTCATCATTTCTAGCAGCACCCACTTTTTTCGAATGTTATGTTCTAGTGTTTTACTAGTTATTAAGATCTGAGCTCAACTGGTTATTAGGTGCACGATTTTGCAAACATTTGTAACTAAAGGATACTTGAAGCACTTTGTTGGAACAGAATGATTAGGAAGCAGCGTGTAAAAAAGTACATTGCAGCTAATCACATTTCAAACGGTTGGAGAATATTAAAGGGTACACTAACATTTGAACTACTCATAATTCCACACACAAAAGAAAATTTGATTGCAAAGCATTTTATGTGCTCCCTCTTAGCAATACACGATCTCCCCAATCAACTGAACAACAGTAGCCACAATCACTAGGTTGTATTGGTCAACTTCTTCTTAGCAGGTCTCACGTGCTTATGGTCACTCATGTCCTTAGTGATATAGACAAAACAAATATTCAGCAATATTTGGAATTTTATTATATATAAATAA
>NC_024128.1:18405933-18423158 GCF_000346735.1 Prunus mume
GTTGTAACTTTAATTCATTTTGCATTGCATTTTCCTTTTGGTTTGTAACTTTAAAGGATTTGGAATTGGAATACTTGAGAAGTTGAGGTTGTAAATGCTTAGGAAGTTTAACTTCAATTGGAATACTTGGAATTGTAACTTTAATTTTCTTTAGGTTGTGAATGCTTGAGAAGTTGAGGAGGTTATGAATTTATATATACTTGAGAAGTTGAGGTTGTGAATTTATATTTTTGGGTTAAAGTATGCTTGAAATCAAAAGGCTTCATCCATAAGACAGTGAGAACATCCGACAGAGAACACAATACGCCAAGAAGAAAGAAAACAACAACTAAACACATCATCTCCAGCCACCTACAATAGTAATTGGCAATGAAAGAAAAGAAATCTGCAAGGAGCAACACAAAGAAGAGATTAACTGCAAACAGGCCAGGAAAGAAAAAAAAAAGAAGAAGAAGAAGCCCCAAGCATGTTGTATCATCTCAACACTGACAAAGAAACCTCCTACGAAAATGTAGTTCTTGAGATAGACAAAGAATCAAAGATTAGTTAAGGGGAGAACGAAGAAAACACCATGCAACAATAACAAAACGGGCCTAGCCACTTAACTTGAACATGGGGATCATGCATAAGAGCATTCGCCGAATGTCAAGCCCATGAATGCTCCAAGGACACATTAAGAAAGGCATCCAAGAGACTCCACTAGGCCAGTCTCCATTAAAAGACATAAGTTGCCCGCAAACGTTTTCTTTCTTTTTGTGGTAATTAATTTTTTATGGATTATTTTTATTATAAATGCTTCTTTATTTAACCATCCAATTTCAAAATTTTATTTAAAAGCAGCTGGCATATGCAATATGTGCAACAATAAAATATGATCTTTTCATGTATAAAGCTTCTTTCTTTCATACAAATTATGTCGGTTTAAGTCACTTGTTTTTTTATTAATGGGTGAGTGGATATTTAAATTTCAGATATTTTTTATTATTAAAAAGAGAAATATCACGTATTAAAGTAAATTGGTTGTCAACTAACTTTTATACTTTAATCTCAAACTCTTAATGTGGGAGAGGATATTTTATGCACCAACTAATTTTAATTTAGTGATACTTTTGTTTTTTTAGCAAATAAAATTATGAATTAAAAATGAAAAAAATTATAGTGTGACAATGGCCAACCAACTTGTGTATCTACCACTAGTGCTTTATCTTTTAAAAGAACCTATTTTGGCTATTTTGTGCCAATAAAATCTGCTGTGCTGTGCTGTAATTTTAGTGGTGATGTAAATCAGATGAACATTTTATTAAAATAATCAAACTGAATAAATAAATTATAAAAAGAAAAACTTATTTTTTTCACTGTAAATCGGTAAGGTTTTTTTTGCCTCCTATTATGGGTTTGGGCTCCTATTGTCACTTGGGCATGAAAGTGATGGACACTTGGCTTATAGCCATAAGCATGCAATGCCACTGTCCATGACAGTGATGCAAATATGCTTTTCTTTCTCTGGGAATCTGCTACTGCTGACACATGTAACTGTCCTTATTGGAGAAAGACTTCTATGAAATGGGTATAGCATTATTTTCCTATCTAGTCCGCATGGAGATAGCACTACAAAGTTTTCCTCCCTTTCTTGCCACTTTTTTCCTGGGGCGCCACACTGCCATTAAAGCAAAGCGTCTTTCTACATGGGATGGAGGATAACCATAATACATTACAC
This sequence comes from Prunus mume, assembly GCF_000346735.1. The sequence continues at coordinate 18,407,651 of NC_024128.1, forward strand.
GTGGTCTCCTCTTGATAAAGTTTTATGCAAGAATTTTTTGTGCTTTTGGAGCCTTGAAGTTGAAGATATAAATAAAAAAAATACTTTGTGAAAATTAGAATATAAATTTTTGGAACAAGTAATGTTACAAGTTGCAACAAGCTGCGTCTGACAGCTTCTCTCTGTCACACAGCAATACTAGTCATAGGCTGTGGTTGGTGCGTTTCTGTTGTGGAAGTCCTTGTCAAATCAAGGGGGAAAAACCTTTTTCTTCTCATGGACTTCGGACATGAAGCTATTCTTGGATTATAGGTGTTGGAGTTTCCAAAGCAGAAGTTGAAGTTTCAAACCCAAATTCCATTTTGAGTGTACGCTAGCAAGATATAAAGATCACGCCAGTGAAAGGTGAGGGTCTTTTCTTGATTGGTTTTGAGCTTTGCCAAAAAGCTAAAATGTTCACGAGTTCTTTTAATTTTCAAGCCCAAGTTTTTTTTAAAGTTTTTGCATGAGTTTAATTTTTCTTCTAGGCTGAGAAATTAAGTGATTTTGCTTTTGAGTGTTTGGTTTTGAAAGTACTTTTGAAACTGTTTCATTGGCCTTGCTGCTGAAGTGAAACGTACTTCTTTGTCTGCAGGATTTCTTCTGATGGTGGATATTTGAATTTCTAAAACTTTTATAAGTTTCTCAGTTAGGATATCAACTGTTGAACCCAATTCTTTATTTGGTGGTCAACTGTTTGATATGTGTAGCCAACTAATTTTATTAATTCTCTGCAAGGATACTTGATACTGTTTGAATTGCTTCTGTATTTCATCATTTTTGGGCACTTCTGGAAAATGGTTATCTTGTTTTTGGAGTTGAATGCTTCGGGTCTGCAAGCAACAGAATTATGAGTTAACACTATATATAATCTGCAGGGGCTGCAGCACAATTTGTGGATTCTTGTCTATAAACAACTAGTTCAGTAACCGTCCCAGTTAAAACCCGATTAGGTAAATCAGCTATCTAACTGATGGCTGAAGAACATGATTCATATTCCAATGGGAACAAAAGCAAAACTCCTATCTACATTTTATTCAAGGATTGCAGGTATCATTTTGATTATTTTATGCCTTTTCATTTCTTTTTCTTGATTAGTTTGGTTTGATAGTTAAAAGTTTCTGTTGAATTTAGCAGACAAGCAATGGCATATATTTTCAATAAGCAACAAAGCTTTTACTCACATCCATCGGCTAATCTAACCTTATTATTCAAGCTAGACCAGTTCAGAATTTATGTGGTCTTTGCCTGCAAGAGCCATGATTCAAAATATTTTTTATTGCAATTTGGACAACCAATGCTTAGATTTGAATAGATGTGTAAAACCAATGCTTGGATTGTCTTTTCTATGGGCAGGTTTGTTTTTAATTTTGACAAACTTGGCTTAGAAATAGCGTCGATTGCATTGCCTGCAGCACTGGCTTTGACAGCCGATCCAATTGCTTCTCTAGTTGACACAGCATTCATTGGTCAAATAGGTACTTTGCTTCTTATTCTTTTCATTTTGAACTGTGCATATGTTCTTCCATCTGAAACAAGTACTTTTTGTTTTTTCTTTAGGTAACAAAAACAAATTTGATTGAAAAAATTCAAGTTTCTTTCTTTAAATGACAAGGATGGGGATAAAATGAAATATAGTGTCTACATGAGAGGCCAATGTGTAAACATATCCACATTCATAGTCCACTAATAGCCTAATGGTTAGCAGAGATGTATCTCTTAACCCTATCCTTCAAAAGTTGACCAATTACCAAATGCTAAATATTAGTCTTCAATCTGAAATGAAATTTTGTGGCTGAACCTTGTATCTTCATTAAAATTTACAGTTGTGGAAATTTAATATCCAAGTTGTCTTAATGTTTAAAGGTCCAGTGGAGCTTGCTGCTGTAGGAGTTTCTATCGCTTTGTTCAATCAAGCATCAAGAATTGCAATATTCCCTCTTGTTAGTGTCACAACCTCTTTTGTTGCTGAAGAAGATACTATTGGAACAGCGAGTCCCGAGGAAAACCAGAATGATTACCTGGAAACAGGTTCATCAATCAATGGTGAAACTAGACAGTTGATCCCAGAAAGGGGTATGCGTCATGCCTTTTTTTTTTTTTTTCTGGTTGCAGTGCTACATCTTTTTTCCACAATAAACTCAGCATGAATTCTATAAAGACTTATAGAATATGATTTCATCAAGTTTTCCTCTTCATTACAAGATATTCTTTTACTGGTTTATGAAAACTTCTTACATGATAGTTTTTTCTTCTTCCATTTTCTTTGTCAGGTACTGATCAGAATGCATACAAACCAGTTGGTGCAAGCTTTGAAATAGTTACAACCAATCATCAAAAGAGGTACATCCCGTCAGCGTCATCAGCAATGGTTATTGGCAGCATCCTTGGCCTCATCCAAGCCATATTCCTCATATCAGCAGCAAAACCTCTATTGAACTTTATGGGGGTCAGTTCTGTAAGTTAACCATCTTTATGCTTTATTTTACTTTATTTTATTTTTCATTTTGACATACATTTTACTTAAGAGTTTGTTGTACCAAGCGCTGAAATACTACTATAACTTCTAAGAACAGAAAGAACTATTGTTTGTTTAGGATTCCCCTATGCTAAAACCTGCACAGCAGTACTTGATCCTGAGGTCGCTTGGTGCTCCTGCAGTTCTTCTTTCACTGGCTATGCAAGGGGTCTTCCGTGGGTTCAAGGATACAAAAACTCCTTTATACGCAACCGGTATACCTTAATGAAGCTGCACTTTAGATTCGATGCCATCTTTTTCAAATAAATATAGTCTTGATCGTGTTCTAATCAATTGTCTGTTTTAATCTAGTGGCAGGAGATGTTACAAATATAATTTTAGATCCAATATTTATGTTTGTTTTCCGTCTGGGTGTCAATGGTGCAGCTATTTCTCATGTTATATCTCAGTAAGTTTTATCGAACTCATCTCCATATGTTTTTGGTCCTCTTGTGGGTTTTTCTAGAATTCTGCACTCTGTGTACCAGCATGCCTCTTATCATTGATATGTTCATTATAGGTACTTAATATGTGTCATACTCTTGTGGAGATTAATGGCTCAAGTTGATCTATTACCCCCAAGTATCAAACATCTCCAATTTGGTCGGTTTCTTAAAAATGGTGAGGATTTAATTCTTTAATAGGCAGTGGTGACACTTTCATGCATGTTTTATACAATCTAGAACTTTGCTTTTGTTCTGAGGAGCTATACTCCTTAGGCCTTGGTTTTAGTGAGCAGAAAACGTCGGAAGCATAACTTTAAAATGCTGAGAATAAAGCATAGGAAATTTGAATAACATCCACTGAAGTATTTACTAACATGATTGAAATAGCAAGTTCTTTCTAATTTATATTTATATCTGAATAAATTTCAGTACATGTTGAGAGAGAGTAGCGTGAATTAGTTGATACCCCATTAGTCCTTTCTTCACTCCAGGTTTTCTTTTATTAATGAGGGTCATTGCTGTTACATTCTGTGTAACTCTGGCTGCATCATTGGCTGCGCGGCAGGGACCGACACCCATGGCGGCATTTCAGGTCTGCTTGCAGGTCTGGTTGGCAACTTCCCTTCTAGCTGATGGATTGGCTGTTGCTGGACAGGTTGGAAAACATTACTTTAATAAATGAAACTACTGCAATGATACACCAAATTAGTTTTGAGATAATTTCTTCCCTGTACTTGAAGACAGAGACCAAGAAGATGAAAATCACAGAAGCACATTGTTTGATCAGCAATTAAATTCTTCTTAAATTTTTTGTGAAACTGAATTGAACTTTCCTAAGCTCAAATCTTGCTGCAGTGAATGGTTTTTAAATCAATAAAACAACTTATTTTAACAGCCCCTATTTTGTGTATGTGTATGCCATTTATTTCAGTGTTTCCGTTTCTTTTCTATGGACTGAATAGGTTATAATCCCTTCCCACTTTCAGGCAATACTTGCTAGTGCATTTGCAAAAAAAGACTACGACAAGGCAACAGCCACGGCGTCACGAGTGCTACAGGTGTTTACTAATATTTCTGAAGTGTCAAATATGTGTTCCATGTGATGTTGGTTTCTCTGAAAATTCATAAATACATTTAAACCGCAGTTGGGATTGGTTTTGGGGTTGATGCTCGCAGTCATACTTGGAGTAGGGTTGCAGTATGGGGCAAGGCTATTTACAAAAGATGTCGATGTCCTACATCTTATCAGCATAGGCATTCCGGTTAGCCCCCTTCTCTCCAAAAACAACACGGAATTTCAGGTTACTTTTCTTCAATACCAAATGACATTTTGAACTAACTGTCTGCCAATTCATATCAGTTTGTTGCAGCTACTCAACCCATCAATGCCTTGGCATTTGTTTTTGATGGTGTCAACTTTGGAGCATCTGATTTTGCATATTCAGCCTTTTCCATGGCGAGTCTTTAGTCCCTTTCTTGCAATACAATTAATAATGTGAACTCATTTCTTTTTAACTTATATAATGCTTTTTTCTTTTTCTTTTTTCTTTTTTTTTTTAAACTTAAAATTTGCATTATGTCACCAACTTTGGGTTGTTTTGTACGCTAAATGTCTCCAAATTTGAAAACTCTTTTCTCTTCTTTGCTGTGGACCTAAAGGGAAAAAGACTACATTCAATTACTTTGTACAACAGTAAAAAAAAAAAATTACTTTGTACACAGTTTAACTTGATGATCATCTTCTCTCCAGGTTATGGTGGCTATTGTCAGCATCTTTGTTTTGTTTATTCTCTCCTCTACCAATGGATTCATTGGAATCTGGGTTGCTTTGACCATCTATATGAGTCTTCGAGCATTTGCCGGATTTTGGAGGTATGTTTTACAAATTCTAGTACATACGAGCATGCTCACACACCCACAAAATTTTCCCATGCCCGAACGGACCATTTTGCTATGGAATTGCAGGATAGGGACAGGAACAGGACCTTGGGAATTCCTACGGGCATAAATGGACGCTGGTTTACTCAATCGGAGGTTCAAGAGTTTCTTTGCTTCCATTGTTGCATGATTTCGACTTGATTGCTTGAAAATTTTTACCTTGAGATGTTCGAAGAAATCTCAGATTACCTTGTTACATGTAGAGCAATCATACAAGGAGAAAATTTGCCCGTTACTTATAATATCAGGGGAATCTTTAATGAAATTCTCTGCAATGCATTTTGTTTTACTACAAAGCTTAGGAGAGTATTTTCAAGAAAGGATAACATATTCACTGTATATATATTTTTTCATACAATTGCAACCTAATAAGTGCCTAAACAGTCAAATAGAAAGTGAAGGCCTATGCAATTCAAATGGAACTATTTTTGCGTCATTTTAATGCGGGGATTCAACAGACATTTGAAGTTAAGACACTTCATGTTCGGTGACTGGAATTGGATTGGATACATATAAACCGTGAAATAATAGAGAAGGGATTTCCAGAGAAAGAGGAGCTGTTTTTAAATAATAATAATAATAATAATAAATATTTAGAGTGATTCTAGACCAGTACAAGGAAATGGTCCCACATCACATCTAATTATCAACAGGGAAAAAAAATTATATTAAAAAATGCCACATCCCACGTCTGCCAATCTCAATGAAAAGTGAGAGAATCCATATAAAAAGAAGTTTCCACCTCTCAAATCAATAGTGCTGCAACCACCATACAATTAGGATCCACCTTACCATAGACTCTCATGTTTTCATGAAACATAGATAAGGAAACAAACAAAAGGAGAGGAAAAGCAAATTCAGAGACAATCAAGGATGATAAATAATTGGGGTATTGGAGCAATAATTTAGAAGATAAGAAAATGTACTTTACATCAAGGAACCAAGTGTCCCAGACTCTATCAGCATCTGCCTCTACAATGACCATCTCAAAGCAGTGCCATCTTCCTCTTTCTTGACAGAATATGTTCTAGTTCGTACAGGGACCATCTCAAAGCATTGATAAAACACAGGGAAAAAAATAAAAAGGGATACATTTCTTCCTCAATTCTGTTTTACAATATTACAGGATGTATCTGAGATTGGAAAAAGGAAAAAAGTTCCCGATAATTATTCAGAAAAGCATACTGGCAGGGCAAATGCTTCTGCAGTTTTTGCTTCGCCTTGATGAAGCATGTAACATATTTAATGAACAAAAAATTTAAGGGGGAAATGAAATAATTAAATTATGATAGACTTGGGAGTGAAGTTCCATAACCCGGGATGGTCTTCGCGTAACCCAAACGGGAATTTTCATCCCTTGACTTCTGTAAAATTAATAAATTTAAAAAATGGGGTATATGATGATGATACTTTTCTTTTGGCTTTGTCCAGTCCTTTCCTTCTATTGTTTGTCACTGTTACCTTCTTAACTGCCGCTTTAGCCACCAACTAAAAGAACATATAATTCTGTTGTAACTAGATCTCAGTAAAAATGGTTTCATTTTCACTATGCAACAAGTTGATGTACCTGCAACTGCAGAATCCAAGCTTTGGGAACTGAATGATCATTATTTTCACTGGGAGGTATTCAATTAGAACAATCAATGGACAGCAGTGTGCCTGATTCTGGAGCAGATGCTACTGCCTTTACGTCATATGGTGATTCCTTCACCAGAGATTGAACCCATGAAACATCAGGCTCTTCCACATTATGTTCACCAGAACAGAATTTGGTTAGATGGCCCAGTTCATCTGTTTGAACAGACCAATCTAGTTTCCCATTGGCAGACTCCCATTTGGACAAAGAAGGTACAGGGGAGCCAACAGCACCATTAGATCCAAGTTCACGAGGGACGTTAGATCCAACATCACGTGCGCTGAAGCTGTAAAGCTGTTGCAGCTTCTGCTTCTCATGCTGAGCAAGAGCAGAAACCCTAGAGCCTATTGGAGATAGAGGCTCTATGCTTTTATGTGACATCATCCTCGGTGAGGAAAAATCAAATGGAGCTTGCAAGAGATTCTGCTCAAAGGTCCTTGGGGAAAATGCATTTGTTCTGATAGGAGATAAAATTGTTTGTTGCTGCTGGAGTTGATTGCGAACTGCTGGTTTATTTGACGGGGAGAAACCGTATGAATTCACAAGATGGTCAGTCATGCGAGGGGATGAGACCTGGGCAGAGAAAAGCTCATTTAGATTTGAAGGTGTCAAGGTTTCGGGATGGAGGGGATGACTCACAGAGGAAATATTGATGAATGACTGCGAGAAGGAAGACACATCATGAAGGGGCTGCTGTTGTTGCAGTTCAAAATTATGCAACAGGTCAACCTCTTCAGTAGGAATATCTCTTGCATTAAGAGAAGATCTCAAACGGCTTGCTCGAAGATTGCTCTCTGGGAGATGCAAACTGGGGATATTTTTCTGAGGCCATGCCATGCAAGAGTCAGAAATACCATTACCAGGAGATATGGGTGGAGAAAAGGGAGAAGGTAGCATAGCCTGCACTGCTTTGGGGGAGCCAGGTAGGAGGTTCAAGGCTGCAGCCATGTCCATGAAAGCAGCAGCAGAGGTGGCTGAATGAGGGGATGGCATGGCAGATCCAGTGGAAACATACACAGGTCGCATTTCCTCAGGTTTGTGGGCAAAGAAGCAAACCTGGCGCAAGCAACTCATGCCATCTTTGCAGAGTCGAGTCTTATATTGTGCTGGATGTAGCCAGCACTCAAAAACCCCATGAGCATATTCACATAAATCTCCACGCTTACATGTTCCTTTTCGATAATCCAGGCAAGGCATACAGCTATAGTGGAACTTCCTCGGGTCCCTTCTCCTTGCATTCTCTCCAGGATGCACAAAAGGGCATTCAGTCCAATCATGTGAATAGGCTCGTGAACAAGGCCAGATCTTGAATGAAAACATCCGAAACTCATCCGTAGCATAAATACTATTCTTGATGTTCGGAAGCGAAGGATCGAAGGGGTATTCTTTCTTTTCAGGTGCAGAAGAAACATGAATATCATCAGAATTACATGTTGAATCGGGGATGGATGATGGCAAGGAAGCATTTTTCGGAGACGATGACAGAGATGGTGAACTAGATCTACAGCAAACATTTGAAACATGGAGATCCAGCTGACAGGCTGAGCCATCATATTGTAAGAGCTCTTGAAGCACAACCTTCAGATTGGAACAATTCAGAGGAGAAACAATAACATCAAAAGGGCAGCATCCATTGGCATCAATAGCATTGGGATCTGCACCAGCCAGCAGAAGAACCTTGACAGTGTCAACAGCATTTTCAGACCCACCAGAAGCAGCACAGTGAAGAGCAGTGCTCTTATCTCCACAGGGAGAGCAATTTACATCTGCCTCTGAAAGAGAAAGAATCAGTTTCACAACATCAACGCTACCATATTTAGAAGCAACCATTAATGGGGTCCTATGCTCAAGAACCATTCGTCTCGAAGCCCTGTCGCGACCATACCAGAGTCCAATTTCATTAACAATAGAAGCCTCACTAATAGATTGCTTAAAGCCCTCAACATCATTATCGGCCGCAAGCTCTAGCAAACTGCAGAAAGAATGTTCAGTTTCAAGTACTTTGATCGGATTAGCCATGGGTTTATTCACAGACTCAGTTTCCTGAGAAGATAATGGAACTGGAGACTCAGGACTTAACTGCTCCAGGACACCACACATGCTTCAATTAATCAAAAAATTTACCTGAAAGAGACACCATATCCAAAGAGAATCATATACCATAATACCAAAGAAAATAGAGAACCATATACTGCTCACAAGAATAACACATATGAAAACAATTTGGAATTGTAATCTGATAATTGTTCTGCAAAAGAGAAAAGAATACACTTTGGTCCATATTCCAGTACCATACAATAATTCCTCAAGAAAGAGGTAGAAATCAGTAACAAAAGAGACTTGAAAACACTTCCCAGAAGACCAGAACGGTTAAGGAAGAACAAGAAATTCCTTGAGAATTATTTACAAATATGGAAAGGAAAATTAGCTGAAATTATAATGTGCTTAACTTGGAATTCCGAGACAATTAAGGGTTTGGACCCAAAGTCGCTTGAGAATCTCGTTATGACAGGAATATTATAATCACAATAAAATTGCTCAATAAACCCAAAAGTTACCATTTCAAGCCAGCTTACACACAAGTTCAAGATCAAACCAACATACATTTTTCCTTTTTACTCTAATTTTCAGAACGTTTAATCAAAACAATCAAAGTGGAGCACATGAAAGTTCTATAAATAAAAAATAAAATAAAAAGTTATTAAAAAAAAAAGATAGCAAGCCTATGGTGTGCTCTGCTTAGTAAGTTTGAATGTTCAATTATATGAAAATGGGTTTTTGTGCTTTCTTTTTGTCTTTTTTCCGCCTTTATATTAGTTTTAACTGAGTCAGTTAAACAACGAAAATTCGAATTTGGAACCTTCTGTGTTTTCCCATACTTTCTCAGTAACCAAACGGAAACCGAACGCACGCCAAGCACAACGTAACCAAAATTGAAATCGCCAACATACAAAATCAGCCCCGGTGATCAAGTTCCAAAATGTACGTATCAACCACTCAATAAACACTATAATTTGCCATCTAATCCAAAAATAAATAAATAAATAAATAGAGAGGAACGAAGATGGACTTACAGAGTGCACAAACATCAGACCCAAGGAACTGTACGAACCGCATTTAGCGAAAGGCGAAGTAAAAGCAGAGAACGAAAACTAGTGCTGGCAACACCTCAAGTGCCCGGCGAAGATGACAAAGAGAATAAGCTTGCTAGCAGAGAAGCTCTGTTCCCATGGCGCAGAGAGAGAGAGAGAGAGAGAGAGAGTAACGGAGTTTTCAAATGAAGGTGAAATGGAAGGAGAGTGAGTTTGGGTTGAATATATGCGATGGCATGGAGGAGTCGGGGGTTGAAATTTTCAGGGTGGGTTGGGAGTAGAGGTGACTGGCTGAGGGGGTAGACGGTGAAGCAGAGTAGGTGAGAGGGAAGGAATGAGGTTTGGTAACCGGATAAAGCGGTGGACCCTCCTAAATGTTGGATTTGATGGGTTTTGGGCCTTTTTCTCGATTTCTTCATTCGGATTGTTGGAGGAGCGGGAGCCTTTTTGTATTCGTTTTGCTTCTTTTCTTCTTCGGTTTTTTTTTTATTTTTGGGGAAGGGTGTGCAACATTCCAATTCAATTTTAATCGGTTTTGACGATTTGGCGGATTAGATTAGATTGCTGATTTTTAAAACTGACATGATTGAATTAGAGGACGGATTTGTTTATGAGAATCCAATTCAGTCTAGTTAATTTCATGTTTATTTTACTCGAGTAAGTACTTGTAATTGAAAATTTTATGAACATTTTAAGTCACTTGATGGAGTTATGTTTCATATATTATAGAATCAAAATAATTTTCTCTAGCATTTCATCTCTATTTTACATTTTACATCTATTAATATGTTTGATTATATTAAAACTAATGTTAAATGTTTCATGTTTCATTATTGTCTTTTTTCATTACCAAAACCAATCATCCAATCCATAATCAATGGTATCGGATTCGATTGGATTTAAACCTTTGATCTAATCGGATTGGATTGGAAAAATCACAATCCAAGCTATATTGAATTGGATGTGAATTGGCTGAATTGTATTGGTTTCAAACCGACACACACTCCCAATCGAAATTTTGTATTCGCTTTCATCTGAACGTGTAAAGAGTTATTCGGGCTCTAAAATGGTGGATGGAGCCCTACCGAGGAATATTTAGGGTACCTTTCTCAAAATATGAGCTTTAAAAAAAAATTATATTTATAAATTAGGTACCTACACCATAAGCCACAAGGGGCAATACAAATTACGACAAAAGGATAACATAAAGATAGAAAGCATAATAAACACGTAGGGTTAATCTAGATATATAAAGACACACTGGCAACATTAAACACACACATGAGAACAAAGAAATTTTGGCATAAAAGCCGCAACCATGAACAAGCCAAACATAAGTCACAATGCCTAAAACTATTAATACAACTACAAATTTTAAACTCTCACAAGTAGAAACTACAAGTAGAGACTACTACAAACAAACACCCAACTCATAAAGAGTTGATGCAATTATTACAATATTAGTGGATTTGGAGACAGACACAATGGTTGAGCGGTTTTTACTCACTTGTTATGTGTTCACAATAAGAGCTTCTTCTATACACAAAACGCTATATTTGTTATTAACCTATTTTGTGTTAATGAATGTTTATGTTATGTTAGTTTTTTTTTTTTTAATGCACATTATTGTTGAAAACAAAACTTACATTTTGACGAGATTCCAAAAACATTTTATTTCATAGACATGATTGCCTTCAAGGGTGTGCAATTGGTGCCACTACACAGGGCCCCATAAATTTCGTCACGTGTATCTATTTTATATGTTATATATATGTCATTGTGAATATATTTAGACAAATGTGTGTCTAGTAGAGTTAGTTTGCTACCCTTGTACTTTAGTTAGTGATACTATGACTTGAACAAAAACCATTTTAATACTAAAGGTAAGCGTCTCACTACCACACAATCAGTACCCAAGCTCATGTCGTGCCAATAAAGGAGCATTCTAGTTAGGGATGGACTTGGTTCATGAACCGACAATTTTTTAGACAAGCAGAAACCAACTGATATTTGGTGATATTCCCATATTTGAGACTAGTTCCAACCCGACAATAGTCGGTTAACCGTAGATCAGTAGGACTGACAAAGCAATTAGTGTAAAAAAAAAAAGGGAAATAGCTCAAAATGCCACCCTTTTAATAATTTAAACTGAAAATATCACCCCTCCCCAATTTTTTTGCAATTATCACCTATAAATACATACTTATTGCCCACTTATTGGCCAGATAACACTTTTGGTCAGTTTTTGGTTTCTCTCTCAACTCTCTCTTCGCTCTCTCTTCTCTCTCTCTCAACTCTATCTCACAGTTCTCTCTTCCTCTCTCAACACTCTCTCTCTCTCTCTCTCTCTCTCTCTACGCCTCTTCTCACAAAGAAGAAGATCAAGAACAACCTACAAAACTCACAGTTTTGCCCTCAAAACCCAGTTCTTCCCCTTCCTCTCTGTTTTCTTCTCTACCCAAATCCAAACCCCAACTTCGTCTCTCTTCGAATCCCTTCTGCAACCTAAACAAATCCAAACAAAACCATCTTTTCTAAATATGACAGCATGTCTTGGCATTAGGTGGCCATTGTTTGAGCATTTTGGGGGGTTTGAAGCTTGGGTTTACATGCCCCCTTCAAGAACAGCTTCTCCAGAAAATTAATTATTGGGAATATGTAAGTTTTGATGTTAAATTGAATTTGATTACTTAAATTAATTATGATTGATTTCATCTGTATTTCATGTAGAAATTGAAGTATTGGGATTGATTTTGTTTGTCTGAAACAACAAATGTGTTTTTTTTTTTGTTGATTGATTCTTGCATTTGGTATTTGGATTTTCTATGAACTTGTTATGATTATATCATAGTGAGGTAGCATCGTTGATTTGCTATTGCAATCGTATTGTGATTTTATTGTAGTTGTATTGTAGTGGTATTGCTTTCGTATTGCTATGGTATTACTGTTATATTGATTTTTTTTGGTGTTTTATTGATATGTTACTGTAATTTAATAGGAATATATGTTGATATCATTTTTCTTTATCTGCTTGTGATTTGAGTAAGAGTTGAGATTATTCTTGGCTGAAGTATTATTTACGATCTCCTCTCTCTCTCTCTCTCTCTCTCTCTCTCTCTCTCTCTGCTCTTCGTATTTTTCTTAACATTTATGTGTTAATTTAATGCCTGGTATTATTTTGGAACCATAATCATTGTCAATCACATTGTTTCTTTAAAAGATTGCTGTGAAATTGTTACTCCATTTTCTTCTTTCCTTTGTTTTAAAATATTTTTGTTTGGAGAAAAAGAACTCTGTTTTTGTAATCTAAAAGACTAGGTACTCATGGTGAGTGTTTTCTGATAAACAATATCCAAACTTTATGTATGTCAGTTTACTACTTTTGCACTTAAACTTTGGCTGTCTAAAATTTGAAAAGTCTTGTAGGCCAGCAGTGTATCTATGTCACACATCTTGGGTAAGAGGTATTCTTCAATTGTGATAGTTTGCTCTGTTGTACGTATTCAGACTGCCTCAAAATGTTTTCATTGGTGTCTTGAGTTCAATACCAATAAAAAATTTTAAATGACAAGAAATTATGAAAAGCTTATACATAACAGACATATAGTTGAACATAGCTAGAGCGTATATCTAGAAAGATGTCATTGTGCTTCAAATTAGCAAATTTGTGGAGTGAAAGCACAATGGTTGACATGTCATTCTGCATTTGATGAAAATAATTGATGACTTTGTATGGAAGTATACTTATTAAATATCTTACATTCTATCAATTAATGAAATATTTGCCTTCGAGAGCTTCATGTTTTTTGGTTTGTTTTATTAAGTATCTTATATTCTATAAATGAATGAAATTTTTTGGTAGATTGGAGAGACTAGTCAGCTATTGGATTTTGGATCATGACTTTTGAGGGGGGACTAGGCCTGAGCAGCTGCAAGAGTAAAAGAGATGATGCTTCATGTAAATTCAACAATTAAATAAGAGATTTTTGTTTTCAATTTGTTAGTTCTTGAGATACTTGGTTATTTTTTAAGATTGCATGAAATAAAAAACTTATATTGAATATTATTGTATAGGAGACCATGTAATTATTTTGATACCATTAAATGAAATTTAAATGAAATTTACTTGAAAACTTTGGGATCTTGAGCAAGAGATGGCAGTCACATATACGACAGTTTTGAAACATAAAAGACGACAATATAAGAATGGTTAATTTTGACGATATCCATAGTTGCTTCCACTCCATTATAATGTCATGTAGATTATAAAGTGGCAATAGACAAGCAATACAAAAGCAATATGAAAGTAATAAACAACAATAAAGCGGCAATAGACAACCAATTCCAAACCAATAAAATGGCAATAAACAAGTACCTTATGGATGTCTTTGTACTCTTTTTCCCATATTATATAATGTTCTAATTGTTGAACTATTACAATATTCAGTTGCTACAGATAATAAATAGTACATAAAAAATAATAACCATATATAAAAATTTCATATCATTATAATAATGACCTCAAAAACAGTATCGAGTACATTACACAAATATTAGAAACATACAGCTCCACAAGAAGAATACATAACGTCTTAGATGTCCTTACTAATTCTTGGAGCCTAAAAATAACAAGCATAATCAATGATGTATACAGTTTGCTGTAAGTTTGCTTAGCATTTTCATAATAGAAGCTTTGCTTTTGTCTTCAGAAGGCATCTCAAATAACTTCTTGTCTACACATTACATTATGCACAAAATAGTCTCCAACGCCAGTGTATGACTTGCACATCAATGTGTGCACAAACCAGCTAAAACACATTGTGTAACTGTTAACTTCAAATTTGTTCTTGACAGGGGAACAAGTTGAATGCGACTTTTCTTTTCCTTGTGCAATTTGAAAAGAAGAAGAGAAAGAAACATAAATTGTCAAGATAAAACTGTAGCAAATTATAATTTGGTCAAGTACTCACTATCGAGAAACAATATGCTTTCAATGAATAAATAACATATTAATTTCAACCAACACTACTGCACAACTCATCTAAGAAATATGATTGAGATTTGACAAACATATAGGTAGAATATCCAATCCTTTAAAACATACACAAGCAAAAAGCGAATCTAAATTATAACGCCAACTCAAGCTACAAAAACCCAAAACTGACCAAAAGTGTTGAGAGAGAGAGCGAAGAGAAAAACCAAAAACTGACCAAAAGTGTTACCTGGCCGATAAATGGGCAATAAGTACATATTTATAGGTGATATTTACAAAATTTATGGAGAAATGTGGTATTTCCAGTTAAAATTAAAAAAAAGGTGGCATTAAGCACTATTTCCCTGAAAAAGAAAAAACAATGACAGGGATCAAAATGAAAAATAAGTCAAAACTATAATATGAAAAATGTAATTCAGCTTTTTTATTTTTATTTCTTCCTGCTCCCACGATTTGCAGAAATCCGACTTTTCTTTGTATAAAAGATCAAATTCATTATTTTATCCAAAAAAAAAAGAAAGAAAGAAAGAAAAAAAGATCAAAATTCATTCTCATTACTAGCTAGCTTGAAAGAGTTCCAGTCTCAGAATTGAGATCTAAAAGCTGTGTTGAAACTTGAAACTTGTAATGAAGGAAATCACATTGAAATCGAACTCGAAATTAAAAAATTGAGAGCGAGAGAGCAGAAGAATCAGACTCGGAAGAATCAGAAAATGGCAAGCGACAGCGACGTAGACGAGGACGAGCTCCTCCAGATGGCTCTAAAGGAGCAAGCCCAGCGCGATGTGAATTACAAAAAGCCACACTCCAGCAACTCCCGCACTGCCCCCGTCGCCAATTACGTTCAGCAGCCGCCGCCTCCTCCGC
>NC_024128.1:18423812-18437747 GCF_000346735.1 Prunus mume
GGTAAGAGGTATTCTTCAATTGTGATAGTTTGCTCTGTTGTACGTATTCAGACTGCCTCAAAATGTTTTCATTGGTGTCTTGAGTTCAATACCAATAAAAAATTTTAAATGACAAGAAATTATGAAAAGCTTATACATAACAGACATATAGTTGAACATAGCTAGAGCGTATATCTAGAAAGATGTCATTGTGCTTCAAATTAGCAAATTTGTGGAGTGAAAGCACAATGGTTGACATGTCATTCTGCATTTGATGAAAATAATTGATGACTTTGTATGGAAGTATACTTATTAAATATCTTACATTCTATCAATTAATGAAATATTTGCCTTCGAGAGCTTCATGTTTTTTGGTTTGTTTTATTAAGTATCTTATATTCTATAAATGAATGAAATTTTTTGGTAGATTGGAGAGACTAGTCAGCTATTGGATTTTGGATCATGACTTTTGAGGGGGGACTAGGCCTGAGCAGCTGCAAGAGTAAAAGAGATGATGCTTCATGTAAATTCAACAATTAAATAAGAGATTTTTGTTTTCAATTTGTTAGTTCTTGAGATACTTGGTTATTTTTTAAGATTGCATGAAATAAAAAACTTATATTGAATATTATTGTATAGGAGACCATGTAATTATTTTGATACCATTAAATGAAATTTAAATGAAATTTACTTGAAAACTTTGGGATCTTGAGCAAGAGATGGCAGTCACATATACGACAGTTTTGAAACATAAAAGACGACAATATAAGAATGGTTAATTTTGACGATATCCATAGTTGCTTCCACTCCATTATAATGTCATGTAGATTATAAAGTGGCAATAGACAAGCAATACAAAAGCAATATGAAAGTAATAAACAACAATAAAGCGGCAATAGACAACCAATTCCAAACCAATAAAATGGCAATAAACAAGTACCTTATGGATGTCTTTGTACTCTTTTTCCCATATTATATAATGTTCTAATTGTTGAACTATTACAATATTCAGTTGCTACAAATAATAAATAGTATGAAAATTTCATATCATTATAATAATGACCTCAAAAACAGTATTAAGTACATTACACAAATATTATAAACATACGGCTTCACAAGAAGAATACATAATGTCTTAGATGTCCTTACTAATGATAACAAGCATAATCAATTATGTGTACAGTTTGCTGCAAGTTTGCTTAGCATTTTCATAATAGAAGCTTTGCTTTTGTCTTCAGAAGGCATCTCAAAGAACTCCTTGTCTACACATTACATTATGCCAAAAATGGTCTCCAACGCCAATGTATGACTTGCACATCAGTGTCTGCACAAACCAGCTAAAACACATTGTGTAACTGTTAACCTCAAATTTGTTCTTCACATGGAAAGGAGTTGGGTGCTGCTTTTTTTTCCCTTGTACAATTTGAAAAGAAAAAGAGAAAGAAACATAAATTGTCAAGACAAAACTGTAGCAAATTATAATTTCTAAGCAACGCTATTTTGAAATCGAATAAGAGAAGGTAGGGTACTTTCAAAAGGTACTCCGACACTCAAGTTAGTTTTTGTATGTATTTGAGTGCACAAGTTAATTCGAAATCGCATATCTTCTTCTGGTTGCCAAACTTCATCTTTATATCTAGTGACAACCTTGGGATGCAAGCTCCACTTTGCAAGTCCTATGCCCACTTCCATCATTTTAAGTCACTGAGAGTTATGTGGGATCAACTATCAACTCTGTTTATCTTGTTCTGCAATTCATGCGGATATAGGAGTATAAATGTTTGAATATACCCATGAATCCACATCAGGTTGTTCATGTATGAGCCCATACGGGGTAGTGCACACCTAAACCCATGTTAAGTGGTGCACATCCGAACTTGTGTTGGGTGGTGCACATCTGAACCATCATTGACTTAATGCACCTCCGAACACGCATTGGGTTAATGCACATCTGAACCCACATTGGGTTAATGCTTATCTAAACCTGTGTTTAGTTAATGTGCATCCAAACTCGTGTTGAGTTAATGCGTATCCGAACCCATGTTGAGTTAATGCTATCCAAACCCATGTTGAATTAATGTGCATCTGAACTCGTGTCGGTTGCATCTTAATCCAATCCCGTGACGTGGCGAATAGGTGACGAATTTATTTTTCTCCCACATTACCCCCTTTTTTTTTCCTCTTGCCACGTCATTTGTGAATGGTAGAGGGAAAAATAAGTTGCTACTTACCCTTGAATTTTCTGCCTCTCATTTAAGTTTGACTAAATTGATCGATTGGCTTGTCTGAAAGTCTATAAAACAATAGTATGCAATTAATTCGGTTCAACAGATAGCTGAACCCCCACGTCACCAAATATCTCCTTAGTAAACTAATCCCAAAGTGATGTGGTTGGTGTCTAATTTCGCCTACCCGCCTTCACAAGCCATCCTTTAGAGCATCTCCAAGAGAGATGTTAAATACCAAACATCAAATTTAAATTTGATGGCTGATGGCTGATGTGGCTATTTGACATCTTACACAGCTTTACACTTCACCCGATATGTCAAATTAAATTATTATTTTATTACATTTTAGTGTTGATTTATTTTTAATTAAAAAGAAAAGAAAATAATAAAATAATAAAATATTCATTTGCACATCTTACTTTTGGGATGTCAAAAATAGCATCTCAACCTCCAACATTCATTCCACATCAGCTTTGACACATCGGTTGGAGTGATGTAATATGTTATTTCTAATTGTTTAAAGGTCTATGTGGCACTTTTGACACATCGGTTAGATATACTCTTACTTCCTATTGTTATTTTATTTTAATGTACTCATTGGAAGATGTGATGGAACTTTATGACCAACATCAATATAAATTTCTCTAGACTTCTTCTTTATATTACATGCCAACTTCTTCTAAAAAGTAATTCCTTCCTTAATATATGTGCCCCTGCATCTCCTCTATTCATTAGCTAGAAAGGGAAGATCGTGCAGCGATACCCCATGAAGAAAATTATCACAAAGATAGAAGACAAAGAAGAGAAACCTCTTGAGAAAAATAGTGTTGTGCTCTTGGCGGGGTCCATCGTGGGAACCTTGCTCCTGCTCATGCCCATCTTTCTCCCTAGTAAGCCACTTTTTATCTTGTTGATTTCGTACTGTTCACATAGACTTCCACGCATACACACATATATATACACCCATGCATATATATCGTCTTATGGACTTAGAACAAAAATACACAGATAAACAGAGAAAAAAAATGAAGAAAACATATAATTAAGGTTAGAGGATAAAAGAAAATGAAAAATATATATAATTATCACTATCAAAATTCTACTTGGAACAAAGATACAAAGATAAAATGCAGAGAATTAGAAAAATTGAAATAGACCTCTGCAAGTTTGTATATGGCGCCATGTTATTCGTCTTTTCAAACACTGTCCTACTTGCCTCTTTCTTGGTTTGTACAATTTGAATATTTATTATTCAAAGTTAGAAATACTGATATATGCAGAAGAAAAAAAAATAAATATTGTTTACACCATAATCAACCGAGTATATCCAACATCAAAACGACAAGTACCAAGGCAGACACGCCTTCTCTCCTGCCAAAGAAAGACACTCTTCTGAAGCAGCAGCCACCTGCCGAGGCTCCCGACTGCCGAAGCTCCAACTGCAGAACCTAATCTCCAAGGACACGTGTCACCACCACAGCGACTTCATTAAAAAATATATATATATGCTAAAAGATAAGCAGTCACTAAGGGCAAACCCTTTACTTAAGCATCAAAAGCCATACCTTCAACAGTGCTGAAGGTAGTACTAGTCAAATTTCCACCAGCAGTGCTAGTTTGGCCCTTAACCAAATCCATCTTCGCAACTTGCCCCAGTTGATCAATCCCTTTAGGCACAAGAACATTATCATCATCATACTCAGAAGCATCCTCATGAAAATTAGTATCCTCATCATGAAATTCAGAATGTGTTTTTATATTTGGAGGTTGATGCCCAAAAATATAAACCCTTTTCTCTTGGTGAATATGCTGACCATAACCCCAACTCTCCAAATGCTTAGTGACAGCACTAAGAGTAGAAGGCTTCCTACCACCAACAACCAGATTACGAGAATGTCAAGAAGCCCCCATTGTAAACTTATCAGAAGAGCCAGAACTCTTATCCATCACCTTACTATTAAAGACTTTCTACACATTCTTATTTGAGATATCATTCAGAACAGGCCTAGAACCCGAATTAGCGTGTTTAGACTTAGTCCAAACTTTCTTACCAACTTCCTCCACAGATTTAAAAATAGGGACAACCTTCGTCGGAACTTGGTTAACATTATGGGGCCCACTTATGTCAAAATCTTCACCAATCTCATTAAGAGCATCAAAACGAGACCCTTTGTTCCTTCCACCAGAACCTTGCCCAGGAATATCCTTACGAAAAAATTTTGGTCGCCTTCTAGATTGCACATTCATCCAAGGGCCTCGCAAGCTATCCTCAGCCATCTTCACAGTTTCTGTATCCCCAACAAAATCATGATTCATAGGTCCCACTCCTACACCTTGAGCTTTCCCAGCCTCATCTGACAAATTCACATATTTCAAAGTACAACTCTCCCTTTTATGACCATAACACCCACATAGATAACAAATATCTGGTAATCCCTCATACTCAATATTGTACCAGTTTTGCTTTATTTGCACAAAGGCATCAAGGGGCTTAGTTAGATCCAACTCCACACATAAACGAGCAAACTTACCCCTATTTTGCGAAGTAGTCAACGAATCAATTTTCAGCAATTTACCAAGAAGGTTGCCAATCCTCTTAAGAGATCAAACATCAAAACATTCAAGTTGTATGGCAGATACTCTAATCCAAGCAGCCATTCTTGTGATATGCGTGGTAGAAGGGCAAAAACCAGGCCGCCATTGTTGTATGGTTAAGTATTGCCCCGCAATCATCCAAGGCCCTCCAGTCAACACAAAATTTAAGTCCTCTTCCAAATCAAATCTCACAACAAAATAATCATTCACCAAGTCAATTCCACCCTCCCACCAAACTCCATTTATGAGCTAAACGATCATGAAGATAGTTATACGTATAAGAGCGACCAAGGAGCTTAATGATCAAAGCATTTTTCCAAGGTTCACAAAATTGAGCCATAGCACGATCAGAGAACTGTATACTTGGCCCACACGCTCACCACGAGAAATGAACACATCATCCTCATCATTCAAACCCTCATAATCAGTATCCAAGCAGTTAACATCAATCCCCACATTTTTGGTCATATTAACTTTATTCATCAATTTATCACGAAAGCTATAAATACCAGATAAGGGATTAGGCATCTTATTACCATTAGATTCATTCAACAGATCAACCGTCGGCCTAGAAATATGCTCAGAGTCTGGCATCAGATCCATCTTAGTCGCTTGCATCAACCCCTACATCAAATTGGGATTGGAATTAGGCTCCACATCATACTCAGAATCGCAATCCGCAACAACCTGAACCCTTTTCGTCACACGAGAAAGCTTGGGAAAGACACCAGGGGATCCTTCCTCCATGGGCAATTTGAAATTTAGGGAGGCGTACACTTAGGAAACACTAGATTGGTAGCCGGAAACCACCGCAACGGCAGTTCCCAGTAAAAAGAGTCGTGAAGATTGTCTATACGAGTCACGGGAATCTTCCTGTGGCATAAACCTATGCTAATTTAATTATTGTGCATGTTATATTCTTTCATTCCTTTATAATCATGGTTTCAAAAACTCAAAATAAGAATGACAAGTCAGCTGTAAAGAAGCTACACAAGTCCCATAAGAATTGATTCCTCTAATGAGAAATAAGCAACTAGCACAACTACATTTGAAGATTCTGGAAACTCAAAAATAATGACCCGAGTTGTGAAGAGTAGAATTCAAAAATAAAATCAGTGGTTGAGTACAATAAAAGAGGGAGACCACTTGGCAAGAGCTGGTGAGATGCAATCATACATGTTATAAAAATTATATTTTTTTCTCTTTCCATAAAGCCAAATACAAAACATTTACATTATAAATAACATATAAACAAATTGGAAAACTTTTAAGGTACAATGAAATTGAAGAAAAACAAATTAATAGGTAAGTAAAAGCAAAACAAATTATAAGTAAGAAGGTGAGTTTGGTACGGTGAAGCACATCAAAGACAATGTCCTAAAGCCTTTGTAACCTCCCTACGTTCAAGTACTGATGGCCTACAAGACTCCAAGATACAAACCCTTTTACATAAACTTAAGATCCGCTATGAGCACGTTCATACACAGATATAGGTATCCAAGCCACATAACCATTGCCAAAATAATAATATAAAGTAGTGAATATATATATATATATATATATATAAAGCAAAAGACAAAGAATGGTGAAACATTACAAATACCAAAAAATGCCCTTGGTTAATTCAAACATTAAGAATTAAAATTATTAATTAAATGAGAATAATATGGTAAATTCACAGTTTTTCATATTTAAAAAAATTAATATTAAAAGAAAAATCAAATAATGAATCCTATTTTTATGGAACACAACTACCCATTATCTTTTTTAATTCTAAAATAAATTTAATTTTTTTTAAAAAAAGCATCTCGCAGGTGCGGAAGCGCGTGTGGAGAAGCTTAGATTAAAAATGTAATATTAATTATAAGCAATACCAATCAAACGGATCAAAGAGATATAATGCAGGATCATGTAATATTCATCTTGACAAGAAATTATCTACATGATAAAATATGTATCACAAGCACAAGGGCTATAGCTCAGTTAGGTAGAGCACCTCGTTTACACGTGCGCCAATGTTTTTCAGAACGTTGGGTGTACTCTTTCTTCGAGTTTGACCAATTAAATTAATTAAAATTAATATAATAGAAAATTATTAAAGTTTTTTAATTAAGCGATAGAGGGGTTGGGTTATTAAACTTTTGATGTATTTTATTACATGTATAAATGTAACACGACGAAAATAGAAAGAAAATTAAACGCACAAGTATATATATATAAAAGTAGAAAAATGAGAGAATTAGTTTGTGGTGGTGATTGTGGTATGTGATATTCTGATGGTGTGTTGTGGTTGTTCAAATGTGAAGGAGGAGTGGCCTTTTATAGACACCGAAGAACATGTAACTTTCACCACATTAAACCATAAAATTAAGGCATTCAATAGGGGAGGTGTCGGAACACCGTTAAGTTTAACACAAGAAGCCATAATGGGTTCGTAGCAGGCAAGCACGCGATAGAGAGTGAAGGAAAGAAATTTGAACATGAGAGGTTCTATAAAAGGGGGTGGGGTGGGGTGAATGGAAGAAGCAGGGAGGATGGGGGTAGTGTGAAGCTACAGGGACAGAAGGTGGATAGGTGGTTGGGAAAGGGGGAATAGATGCTAGTGGGAAGAAAAATAAAATGAATAAATAAAATTGGGGCTTTTGGAAGGTGGTAACGAAGTAAAAAACAAGGATAGTTTATGGGAAAACAAAGGGTGAAGATTGTGAGAGAGGAGAGGGAAATGAGATTTAGGGATGTAGAAATATATATAAAAAAAATTGAAAAAAGCAAGAGGGTTTGGCTAGGGAAGGTGAAACTGGGGAAATTAGAACAACTGGATTGTGGGATCTTAGGATTAAAACAAGGAATTACGGAT
Source organism: Prunus mume (assembly GCF_000346735.1). The sequence goes on from NC_024128.1 coordinate 18,431,472, forward strand.
TGGAGAAAAGGAAAATTGGGATGTGAACTTGGGTTGCGAAAACGTATAGGCAAAGATGGATGTGTGAGGACGATGAAATACCACCAGGGGTATGGAAGCTCTCACTAGGAGAAAGAAACCCTAAACCCAACTTTGTTTGACTCAGATAACAACTTAATTGCCCAAACAACCCTAATTCAAAAATAGGACAACAAACATATTATTAATGTCAACTAAAAAACAACCCTAATAATTAAAATTCAACTTGAAACACATTATTAAATTTCAACTTCAACTTAAATTCAACTCAAGCATATTGTTCATAGGGTTTTCAACTCAATTCCCAAACATATTCAAATTCAAACCCTAAGCAGATTTGTTCATAGGGGTTTTAATTCAATTCAATCCAAAAAAAAAAAAAGGAAACATTTAATTCAAAACATAACATTAACATTCAATTCATTCAAAACTAAACATTCAACTCAAAACAAATTTTAAAACCTAAACAGAACTCAAATCAATCAACACAAGCTCTAAATTTCTTAACATAACTTAAATCAAAATGAAACTTAAATGACCACAAATTTCATAATTTTATACCTCTACAAATCCACCAACACAAGCTCCAATAGATTAATCCCAAGCTCTAGAAACAATCCTTTCCAAAAATGAAAAACCACAAAACAATAAGATCAAATCAATCAACCATTATTAATATTGCTTAATTACACCCCAATTCTAAATTGAAATTCTAAATTAAACCCCGAAATCCCCTAATTGTTATCCTCAATTTCAAACCCTAGAACCAAAACCCTATAATGAAAACCCTGGATTAAACCCTAAAATCGACTTGCATAACTGAAACCTCATTTCAATTGGATCACAAACCCAAATAGAAACCTTACATAGTTCCAAATTCGAAACTCTGATTAGAACCCCAAATTTTAGAAATTAGGTTTCACAATAAAGAGCTAAACAATTTGTCTGGTGAGGAGCATGCTACTCGATTTAGAGAGAGCAGAGAGACTTAGAACCTTTGAATGGACAAGAGAGATGATATAGAGGTTGAGATTGAGATGATGAGAGAGATGCGATGATAATTGAGATAGAGATAGGTGAGATTGAGACCGTAGAGAGGTAAAACTGAGACTAGGGGTGACAATTTTCGATACGACTCAAAACCCAGAAGGAAAATTAGCAGGTCAACCCACACGATTACAATTACACATCAAATTTGTGTCAACCCGCCATGAGACGTCTGATAAATTTGTGGGTTTAGGGTCAACCCACCAACCCGCAAAATGACATACATGACACATTTACTATTTAATTTTTATTATTAATAATAAATATGCGGCATGCATATATTGTCATATTCTATTCTATTCCACCGTGCACCCTAGAGTAATGGATTTCAACACACCCAAATGAAAACCCTTAGCCTAAATCGATCTCCTCATCTCTATTTTGAATTCAATATCCGACATGACAAGACTTATTATCAACTCTACAAAGAGGTCAGATTGCTCAACGACGACATACATGGCGATTTAGGTGAGGGGATTTAGAGGAGGGGAAGGGACGATTGTTTTTTTTTTTTTTTTTTGGGGAATAATGGAGTGAGAGTCTTATTTGAGAGTGAGAGAGATGAGGTTGAGTGAGATAATCTGACAGTTAGGATTAATCCCAATCCTAAAATCCTAGCCATTAGATTAATCTAAGGGCTATAATTAATATATATTAAATTAATTATTTATATATGTCAATTGGTTCGATAAACCGTCATGCATGAGTTTTCAAAACTAACTAGGGTTCGATTGGTCTATAAAACTGACTAGGGTCGATCAGTTTTCTTACTCTAGCGGAGGCACTTGGGGACCAGTGCAGTCACTGGCCCCCACTGAAATTTTATTAAAAAAAAAATAGTACTAGTATTAGGAGTCTGCCTACATGGATATGGGCCAAAGAAAGAAGATTTCAACAACAAGTTAAGTCATAGTGGTGTTTTAAGTCAAAGTGGTGTGGTCCAATAGATTTCAACGTGGGCCACTCAACTATCCTAAAATTATATACTACCCATTCCTAAAAGGATTAGAATTATTATTATTATATATTACCTTCTAGTGTAAATCAATAAACCTAAGCCTTTTTCCCTTTTCTTAGGTCAGAAACACAACCAAACCAGACCAGCCAGTTGCTTGTGAGTTTTTTTTCTTCTCAAATTCTAATTAAATTATCAAGTTTTATTTATTTATTTTTTATTTCTATTGATTTTAATGGGTCTTTCAATTTATGTATAGATTACCAAAGGGAAAAGGCTTTGGTTGGAGATAATAATTTTTCTTGCGTAGTATATAATTTTTTATCCCTTTAATGCAATTGTGAACTTGTGTTGGTGAAATTTTAATTTTAATTTATAAATTTCTATATATATGATTCTCTATTGGTTTGATTAATATATTGCTTTGAATTGCTCAATTTGCTTTGGTTTATAAGTTTGAGAAGATGTTCATAACTGTTTCGATTTAAATTTAGTTCATATATGTGTTTCAGTTATGGAAAGATTTTTCAAAAGAAAATCAAAGTCTGAGTTAGTGGAGTCGTCACCTGCAAAGAGTCAAAAGAAAAATGAAAGTAGTCCAAACCAAACTACGGAAGTTAACTCGGAAAATCTGCCATCTGATCCCGGATTACGTAATCAAATATTGAGTTACCATCCAAATGTTCGAGACCAAGTTCGAAGAGATTATTTCCAAAAAGGTCCTTCAATTTGAGTCGAGCCCTAAATAAATTAGTATGAATTAAAGACGAGCTTAATGAATAATTAGTAATCAAATGGGGTGGTTCCACTGGTCAAGTAGTCCCGCGAGCCTAGAGTAAGGAATAAAAAAAAAAAAAAGACTTGGCGTAGTGCTTTCATTCACAAGTAGGGGGTAGGGCCAGGACAGTAAAGTAGGCAGAAAATGGTCCAGGGATAAGTCTGTCAATATATCATCCCTCTTACTGATTCGGGTCAACTCCTTTAGAGGAATTGGAAGTATGATACTAGACTCACTCTCCACAATTGGATGAATCAAAAACAGGCTAAACTTAGATCTATTTTTCCAAAAGAAACCTATTACCAGTCTTCTTTCTCCATTAGGTGCAACAAAGGAAGATCTAGGTGAGGTTGAGTGCTCGCTTTCTTCCATCGATCGGAGTTCTTTGGATTGATCACTTGTCAAGGACAGCCCGGAATTCCCGCTGACTGTCCAGCAACGGAGCCATAACATAAACAGTAAGTCATATTATCATCGGGCAACTCCATCCACGACAAGGTCTTGGTCGGGGGATTCGACCCATAGAGAACAAGGTGGCTCTCAAACTTAAACACATGTGGATTGGTCTCTCTTTGTGAGCATACCAACCCGAGTTGGATCACTTTTGTCTATGTTGTGAATCTTTTGTTGGTGAATCTTTTGTTGGTGTTGGATTTTCGAATTGGAAGAAAAAAGATAGACTACAAATTCATGTTGGAGGACCGAATAGTGCCCACAATAAGGCTTGGAGAAGTTGTGAGGTCTTATTAAACCAAAAGCAGCATATTGAAACAATTCTCTCAAAACACTCAAACCAAGATCGAATTGATTATCGAACTCGTTTAGGTGCATCAGTTGGTGTCAGTAGGATACTTTTGCAACAAGGGCTTCCATTTCGTGGGCATGATGAATCTAAAAATTCAACCAATCAAGGGAATTTTCTTGCATTTTTACGATGGCTATGTCGTTTCAATGATGATATAAAAGCTGTCACGCCATAAAATGCTCCTGAAAATATGAAGTTGACATCACCTGATATCCAGAAGGGCATTTCAAGTGCTATTTCAACTGAAATTATCAATGCAATCATAAGGGATATTGGTGATTCATTATTTGCCATTCTTGTTGATGAATCGTGCGACATGTCTTCAAAGGAGCAGATGGCAATTGTGCTACGTTATGTGGATAAAGGTAAGGCAATTGAACGTTTTGTAGGTATTGTGCATGTTATAGATACTAAATCTTCTTCCCTCAAGTTAGCCGTTGATGATTTCTTTTCGAGACATGGATTAAGCATCTCTAGATTGCGAGGGCAGGGTTATGGCGCAAGTAATATGAGAGGTGAGTTTAGTGGTCTTAAAACACTCATTCTAAATGAGAATGACTCTGCTTTTTATGTTCATTATTTTGCTCATCAATTTCAGCTAGCTTTGGTAGCTGTGGCAAAGAAACATTCAGAAATTGCAGATTTATTTACTATGGTTTCTAATGTGGTGAATGTTATGGGTGCATCTGCTAAGCGCCGTGATATGCTGAGAGAAAAGCATGCTGATGTAATTTTTGAAGCACTCAATAATAATGAGCTCTTAAGTGGACAAGGCCTGAATCAAGAAACTAATCTTAAGCGGTCTAGTGATACACGATGGAGCTCTCATTATAATTGTTTAATCAGTTTGGAAAACATGTTCCCATCTGTGATAGATGTGCTTAAGATTGTAAGAACAGATGGATCAGGTTATGAACAAAAATTTGAAGCAAAGGTTCTATTGACTTTTATGCAATCATTCAGCTTCATTTTTGGTCTACACTTGATGAAAAGAATTTTGGGAATCACAAACGACTTGTCTCAGGCATTACAAAAGAAAGATCAAGATATTGTGAATGCCATGGACTTGGTCAAAATATGTAAAGGAAGATTGCAAAGTATGCGAGATAATGGTTGGGATTCTTTACTTGATCAAGTTTCTTTCTTTTGTGGCAAGTATCATATTGAAATTCCTAAAATGGATGATATTTTTTCTAATGGAGGGAGACCAAAACGTAAAGCTCAACCCATCACAAACTTACATCATTATCGTGTTGATTTATTCGTTGATGTTATTGATATTCAACTCCGAGAGTTAAATGATTGGTTCAATGAGAAGAATACTGAATTACTTCTTTGAATGGCATGCTTGAGTCCAAGTAATTCATTCTCTGCTTTTGATAAAGCAAAGTTGATGCGACTTGCCCAATTTTATCCTAGTGATTTTTCTAAGTATGACCTCAAATTACTTGAAGAACAACTTGAGAATTACATTTGGGACGTGAGCTCTAACGATGAATTTACAGAATTGAAAGGGATTACTGATCTTGCTCAAAAGATGGTTGAGACAAAAAAAGATCAGATCTACCCTTTTTATTGTACTTGCTTTTGACACTGGCACTAATCCTACCTGTTGCGACCGCAAGTGTAGAGCGAGTATTTTCTGCTATGAATATTGTGAAGAATCGGTTACGCAATCTAATGGGGGATTTGTGGATGAATGATTGCTTGGTTGCATATATTGAGAAAGACATTTTTAATAGTATAGATGACGAGGTTGTTATGCAACGATTTCAAAATATGAAAACTCGTCGAGGACAATTATGATTATAATGAATAGACAATATGATTTTTGATGTTTTGATGTCTTGTGAGTTCGAAGTTTTTATTGTTTATATTTTGTGAAAGGCCCCCAGACACATGAAATCCTGGCTTCGCCACTGCCTAGTGACATTATTTTTTTCATTGATTTGGTTGGTTTTTCAGTATGCAATGTGAGCCTTAATTCTAATCCAAAGCATAATGCCTCACCCCAGTCACATATGATGCCATGCTAGGAATCCCACATGGAAGGAACCACAAAAGAGTTCTGACCTCTTTTGTCCATAAATCTCGCCCCATGGAACTAGGCACTAGTAAATTAGAACGTGTGCCGTTATTATGTTGAATTACCTTTCTATTCTCCATTGATACTAACTTAAGTATTGAGGTACCTTCAACCAGTATCACATTGGTACCAAAGTTCTTACCGATCTTATCTCTCTTACGTATCTCCCTTCCACATGTCCAAGGACGGTAGCGACTCCCTTCCACATGTCCAAGGACGGTAGCGACTGAGGTCAAGCTCACTTTAAGTTTACTCCATTTTGGACATCAACAATTAGTAAGGAATAAATTATATTGAGGTATGACAAACATATAAACATGTATACATAAAAATAAGTCGGCAGTCGGTTATTTTTCAGTTTCGAATTATGAAAATCAGTTAATAATAACCAAACCAAATCAAATGGCATCGCTCGCAGATCAGCTGCAAGCCAACACAATCATTCATAAATGAGTCTATAAAATTAAAAATTATTAAAATATTTTAAAAAATTCCTTCTTTTGTCTGAAAATAAACACAAATGTTCATCCGAGGAGACAGTTTCTAATTCTCTCTCTAGTTTTCTCCCCAAAGTCACCCATTCTTCC
>NC_024128.1:18437879-18452177 GCF_000346735.1 Prunus mume
CGCCCCCGCCTCCGTCTCGGTCTCGGCCTCGGCCTCGGCCTCTTCTACCACAACCACAACCAGTGGGGCCCACTCGGACCTTCTGACCCGGCTGACCTCATCCGAATCCGAAGTCCAGCTCAAGGCTCTGAGGGAGCTCAAGAACCGCATCATCGGCAACCGGACCAAGAAGCTCTCCTTCATCAAGCTCGGTTTGGTACCACCCGTCGCCGCCATCCTCGCGTCCCAAGCCCAAGCCCAAGTCCAAGCCCAAGCCCAGGCTCAGGCCCGTCACGACTCCAATCTCCTTGTTCAGTCCGCCGCTGCCCTAGGAAGCTTCGCTTGCGGCTTCGATGCCGGAGTCCGAGCTGTTCTCGACGCCGGTGTGTTTCCTAACCTCTTCTTGCTTCTATCGCATCCTGATGATAAGGTATGTATATAATTCATTTGATTTCTCATTTTATTGTTTTGCAAAATGAATTGAATTTGATGCATATGCATGTTGGCTGGTTCTCTACTGTTTTTAGCTGGGTGAGAACATTTGATTGGGTCGCTTAATGTGTTTGTAATGTTTGGTTGCCAAGAAAATTTGTTACTTTTTTGCTTCGGGTTTTAAAAATGTGATGTGAATTACTCATCACAGATGGGTGAATTGATGCGTTTCTGTTACTAGTAGATGAGATTTCAATTTCCATTTGCTTTCTCTAGGTGTATTTTGACCTCAATGTCAGTTTCCCTGGCTTAAGTTTCTAATTTGTAAATTAGGAGAAATTCAGGTATGAAGAATGGAAGTTCTTGATTTATGAAAACTAGGATTGTGATTAAAGTTAAACTAACTGCATTTTATCTTCACACTATGTTAACAGTCATTTATAAGCTATGGAGCAAGCAAAGGTTTTTGGCTTAGGGTGAATTGTTTTCAATATGATGCATTGTGCCTCGAGTTCACTTTTCAATCAAAGGCTTGCCATTTTTATTTGGTGTCACAGTTAAGTCGTATATAACAAAGATCGATTCCACATGCTTTGGCTGTGTTAAATGCGCCCAGGTTATGCCTATTGGTTCTGGGGCTGTGCAAAGGTTATGTTATTTAGGATTCCAGTTTGAATCTATGGATTGTTTCTTGGTATCTGATTTAGGGTCTTAAGATGCTTTGATTTGCAAAGTTTAAAAGAAATTTATAACAACTTTTATGCTTATAAGCTTTAATGAGGTAGTTGAATCTGTCTTTTTTTTAATTTGATCACTAATTTACATGGTCCCTTAGACCTTTGATCAAGCGATAAGAGCTGGGGTGGGATTGGGATTTGGCTATAGGTTTAAAGTTTGCCAAGAATAACAGAGAGATATATGCATAGACAAGTACATGCAATGTGTACACTAAAAGTATGTACATATTTATATTTGGTAAGATAGTTCAGACTGTATAGTTTATAAACGAATATCGATGCTTACTAAGCCAAAATTCCTATATGGAGTCCGCTCTTAGGTTGCCTTAGCTACCCTTCAAAACAACAAGTATATATTTGAATATTTTATTGATATAATAGTTACTTTGACATTCTAAATTTTGCCCAGGCATTATTCAATTATCCAAATAAAGTCCAGTAGAGGAAAGATAAGATGTGTTGGGAATATTCACATAGTTCACATGACAAGGTAAAGGGTTTGCAATAAAAAAAAAAGTTTGTTATCTATTCACAGGGAAAGTTTTGACAAAGAAACTTCTATAAAATGTATCTGGGACTGGTTTTTTTACTAGTCTTATTTCACTTTTTCATAGCACGAACCAACTATGCAAAACAAGAAGCCTAGAATTTCTTTGTTGACACCTTTCAAAACTTGAGAGAGAGCTTTCTCCAACCAGGGAAGAGTGGTTGAACATGGGAATGAGGGGCTATTTACTTATTTCCAGATTTGGCAAAGTTCTACTCCTAATAGGAAATGGTTGTCCAAAGTCCATAAATATGTCCTCAAAAGAATTCAGGCTTCTAATGATGGATTATGAAGAATTTTATTGTGTGTATCCAATATACCACGTATCCACTTGGTGTATTGAATCCACCCATATCATAACACATCTATAGTCATTCATGTATAAACCCTAAACCCATCATAATTCTTTTACACATGCTATAATGTGAGTGGATTCAATATGTATCGGGTACTTATTATGGATTGATGGGTTACTTATTGATTTATGGCGTGCTTGACCTGTAATACTCTCTCTTTACTCTGCAAGAATAGCACCCAGCTTCTTTCTTTTCTTACCTTCCTACCCCAATTTTTAATCCTGGTTTTGCACAGTTAGAAATGTAAAACAAGATATGTTCCCTACTACCTTTAGCCCTCAAAATACCTCTTGAAAGCAACCTGAAAAATCCCAGAATTACCTGTTGCCCAGAATCTGAGCAACCTGTCATCTTGAAGTATAGGCCCTATTACCCTCTAAAGTCTAGTATTTTAATCCATAATTCATTCTACCATACCCTTCCCAGCGACTACAAGCCTTGAAACCTCTATTTGCAGCCCTAGAGCCTACGGTACAATAGGCAAATTTCACCAACCTGTGCTATGTCAACCACTATTATCAAAACTTGTTATATTCCATTTCTTTTACAGATGATTGCAGGAAAATGCCACTCAAGGACCTTTATTTTGATTAAGAAAACTTTGAAAACACAATCACAGCTTTGAATGACTTTTGTGAATAAAAAGAATATATATATATATATATATATTTTTATTTTTTTTCTAATTGCAGAACAGCCACTATTTGTTTATTCATTTATAAAAATCAAAGAAATTATTATATAGATAGTGTTAATTATCTAAATGAATGGGTATGGGATAATGGGATTATGTTTGTCTGCAATTAGTAAGAAAAAGAACCCATAATTGTAAATCATTGGAATTGTAGGACTGACTCCCATATGAAGGATCCCATATATACCTTGATGATATAAATAATTCTCCTGATTTGGCAGTTTGATTTGAAGTTGGATCAAAACATTGGTTGTAGAGAGAATTGTGGAATTCCACCATCCAGAATTATAGCTTATCCATGTCAAGGTGCCAGCTCTGTCTTTTGCTCTAAATGAATGCCTACACATGTAATATAGCGTATAAATCTACATGTTACAAAAGATAGAACAACTAGACTGACACACCACTAGACATTCCAATATTTGACTTTCTCTCTGTACTTCCCCTATATCTAGTGGGGTGGAGTAATGGGGTGGAGTAATGGGGGTGGATAAAGGTGAAGGAAATCTCTTGTCCTCCCTTTCTTTACAATTTTTTAAATATATAGGAAGATACTTTTTTGACATGTTCATCTATTCTTTTTCAGTTAGTTAATGCGTCACTTCTACTGGTTCTTTGTTGGGTTAATTGCAGAATTGACCCTTGTTTCTAACATGTCCTACATCCATGAATACCTTTTTTTTATCCCTGCTTATTTTAAATGCCATTTCAATGGTTTTATTTGTGCTGTAGGTTGTGGATGCTGGTGCACGTTCCTTAAGAATGATTTATCAGTCGAAACTAGCTCCAAAGTGTGATTTCCTTCAAGAAAAAAACATGGAATTTCTTCTTTCATTATTGAATAGTGAGAATGAGAATGTTACTGGACTTGGTGCAAGTATTATCTTACATTCTTGTGAGAGTACTGCAGAGCAGAAGGCACTGTGTCATGCTGGGGTTGTAAAGAAGCTAATTAGCCTTCTTGAAGGTTCTCTAAGTCAGAGAGATAATAGTTTAGAGTCTCTAGCCACAGTTATGAAGAACAATGTTGAAGCTGTTTCGGAGTTTGTGGGATCTGAAAGTGGAAGAGCTCTGAGTTCTGTAATTGGATTGACAAAGGATAGGTATCCCCGTACAAGATTATTGGCCTCTATGTGCTTGATTGTTATAAGGAACACTTCTGCTTGCTATTTACAAGATATAGGCATCAAAACCAAGTTGGTGCATCTCTTACTTGAACTTCATGATGATCCTGGTCAAGTTGGAGATGAAGCTCCCTTTGCATTTTCTAGTTTAATTTCAGAAAAACCAGATCTACAGAAACTAGCATTTGAGGCAAATGCTATTGATAAACTTTACAACCACTTGCAAAAAAGTCAGTTACATCCCAAACGTTTCCAAGGAATATTGCTGGCACTGGCTGATCTATGCTCAAAGTTGGAGAGCTGCAGGTCTAGATTCCTGTCATTGCAGGTTTGTTGCGTCTTAGAATACGTTAACTTGTGCCAGGGAGTGATTATTACTGTTTTGTCAATAAAATTCTTTGTTCTATTCATTTAGTTTTGAATGTTTATTCTCCGTTCATGGTTTTGGTTGTGATTAGGGCTGTTTTACCAACAATATTTCTTTTTCTATTCATTTAGTTTTGCATGTTTATTTTCCCTAATAACAGTTTAAGTCATTCTGTGAGAAAAACATCACGACAAGGGCCCTGCAGTCCTCATTTCCCAGCATGTCTGGTTGAATGGCTTATGTCTTAGCTGTACCTTTTTTTTTTGGTTTGAGAACATTTTAATACTGAGTAGTGTGGGTTACATACTCTGTAGTTCTTAGGAGTCAATCTTAGCAGGCGAACATTTTAAGTTTTTTATTCAATTTGTTAGGGATTGGAAACTTTGTTTATTTTGATCCACTGTTAAAATGATTAACTAAACTTTTGCATGGCTGCTCAAGTTTACATTTTTTCTACATGCAAATTGTGAGACATTATTGAGGATCATGTCTTATTTTGCTGAGAAGTATTGCAACTTATGATTAATTGGATAAATTTGCTGAGTTATGGGGTAATGCTTGCATAAAACATTTTTCTTTATGAAAATTCCAACCGGTTTGTAACTTCTGATATTTTCCTGAATATAGGCGTTGAACTTGGTATCTGATGCGCTAACTCATGATAGTTCTGACATACGTACTGCAGCTTGCATGTGCTTGAGATGTGTCTCTCGGTCGATCAAGGTTTGCAATGTGTACTTGCTTAATGATATTTAGAATTATATTCCATGCATGTATGTTTCTAAGAAATTGTTATTCATAATTATATTACATGCATATATGTTTCTAAGAAATTGTCGTTCAGAATTTGTGTGCAGGTAATTTTTTGAATGAAATGATTGTCCCTCCCTTAGTTCGGCTATTAGATGACCCTTCTACTTCTGTCCAGGTATATGCTTCCTTATCACTAATGACCATGTTTTTCTGTCAGCTGTCAACCTTAGAGTCTGGTCTCACATTATTCCCAAGCATATTACATGAATGAAATACAGAACCCAGTTGCATGAATGCAAAATAGTTGCTAAAATTACCTTACAATTTCTCTGTATAATCAATTCTGTTTTTAGTGCTCTACTTGATACTTATGAAAAAGAGGGAAAGATAAAAGAAGAGAAGTCGAGTTGATTGTTGCTCACACCAAGGATATGTTTGATGGTGGCTGATGCCAAAGAACTACAAATGAACAAATTTGGTGTACTAGTATTGGTGAAATAAATATTTAAAATAATTACCAAGTTCTACATTCTTTTCTGTCCTAATAATTTGGTAGTAAAGAGTGATTTTATTCCTAGGTGAAAAGGCGCACACATGGCTGGAAGTATTGAAGCACATAGCCATCAAAGTTCTTATGGAGACTATGGACTCAGATTGGGTTGAATGGTGAAAAAGATTACAAGTAGGCGACACCAGTTGACACATGACAAGGGAGGTCTTGTTTGGGGGGTTTTAGGAAAGCTATCTTCAGGTCAAATGGGTTAAAAACTTGTGGTTGTAAGATATTAGAAGGGAGAAAAGTTAGGGTTTGGGTTAGGGCCTAAAGGTTTGTCTGTGATCGATAAGGATGATTTCAACAGTTTCTGGAGAAGGGAGAGCTAGTTACTTTATGGATTTTAGTGTTTTGAAGAGTAGATGGATTACGGTTTTAAAGACAGAAAACAACCTTCAATATCATAACAGCCCTGAAGGATACTAATCATGATCTAAACTATAGTTAAAGACAGAAAGATCTGGCTTCTTGTGCCCTTCGTCCCAATCAGTTGGACTTGAGGCTAGGAGATTTGAGTTTACCTTTGTGTATTATTTGGAGCCTCAAGCCTAGACATTATATATTGAGAGGGTCAAACAACATTATGGATGAGCACATTGATGTGAAGAATCCATTAATGCATTCAACTAAAAGATCAAGTTTACCATTCAAGAGTAAAACACTTAACAGATCAGGTTTTCCAGACTGAATTTGGCTGTCATTTGTTTGTCTTCAGTAGCCTTTTGTCATTAAAGGCCCTGGGTTACTGACAGCAATCCATATTTTCAAGTAGTCAATTCCTATCTCAACCAGTTTTACTCATTCAGTAAAAACATATAATTTCATTGCAAATTATTTAACATAATACATACAATTAAAGTTTAGATTAGCGTTTCCATTCCCTATAATAAATTGTGCTTATCCAACAGAGTCAAATACTATACCTTGTCATTTACCCGAATAAAAAAGGTAATTTATAGCAAATCTTGCTTCAATGCTCTGTTTTCAGGTTGCAGCTATCAGTGTTCTTGGCAACATAGCAGTTGATTTTACTATGCGTAGGTCATTATTTGTACAGTGTGGAGGTGTGAAACAGCTTGTTCAGTTATCAAAATCAATGGATTCAACTGTGAGGTTAAATGCTTTATGGGCTTTGAGGAACTTGATGTTCCTTGCAGACAATGTGTGTAAAGAAGGGATCTTCATGGAGTTCACAGCTTCATCATTAGCAAGTGTCATCTGTGGTAATGTGATGGTTTATTGGTGGCAGTTCAAAGTTTTTCTTTTAAAAAGTTTCTTACTATGTTAATGGTCTAGTTATGAACATAAACCATTGCTTAAATGTATTTGCACCTGCAGACCCTGAACCTTTTGTCCAGGAGCAGGCTCTGGCACTTATTCGCAATCTAGTTGATGGATGTATAAAGTCTGTTGAGCTTGTGTTTACTGAAGATGGTATGATATTAGATGCTGTTCGGAGGCAGTTACAGAATGCTTCAACAGATGAAATTTGGATACAGGTTAGAAGTCTTTCTATAGAATGGTGTCAGAAAATAGCAATTTAATAGGGACCTTGGTGACATGCAGTCATATCAGTTCTTTATTCTGATATTTCATTCCTGATTGCAAGTTTGTTTATAATATATGTTAACTAAGCTGACATCATTATAATTGGGCGAAAGTTTTGTAGCAATTAATGGTGGGCCAATTAGTTGCTTTTCATGGATTAGAATGCAGCCAGATGCTTTAGCTAAATTGACATCATCTCCATCTTTAATATGGATTATGGTTAGGTGAAAGGTTTTATACTTTATTCAGATGGAATATCTACATTACCAAAGTGTTTACTTTCTCACGATAAAGTAAAGGGATTTTAGCAGTAGGCCCCAAAAGGCAACACTTTTTAGCAATAAACCTCAGAAAAAAAAATTTGTTTAGCTTTAAGCCTTCAATTTCTGGGTAAGAAGTTTATTGAATAGCCCCATTTAGAGCTTAAGAATGAATAGAATATTTTGAGCTTAAGAATGAATAATAACTTCCCCTAAGATTGGGTTTAAATATGAAGAAGAAAGGAGTGGGTGAGCAGTTGTAATAGTTGATCTTCTTGTTTCTATTATAAATCTGTTACTTTATAGTAGGGTTTCAAAATCTTTTTCATATAGGGAATGTATGTGCTCAGTAATGTTGCAAGTGGGACGGAATTTCACAAGGAAGCAGTTATGCATCAACTCATCCCACAAGAAGACAATGGGACACAATCTTTTATTCTCAAGTTTTTGCAGAGTAATGAAAGCCAGTTACGTACAGCTGCAGTGTGGGCCATTGTGAATCTTACTTTTCCATCAAGTCCTGGTTCATTTAGCCGGCTTGTAAAACTGCACAGTGCTGGCGTAGTTTCTCAAATAAAGAGCATGGTCAATGATCCTTGCCCAGACGTGAAGGTTGCTATCTTATATCTCAAATTTGTTATTTGTTCATTGTTTGTGATAATCTGCTAAATCTTATCCATTTCATTTGATGGCACAGCTTCGAGTAAGAACAGCACTTGGGCAATTTACGACCTTAGGTGATTGCTCAACATGATTTTCCTATGCTTGAACCACTAGCAAAGAAAAGGAGTAATGATGAAGTTGTACTAGTTTTGACCTCATTGAATGTTCAGCCTTTCAATTATGGCTTACAACCACGTGGTAAGCTTCTCTCAAAATGAGATATGTCTTTTTTGTTTTAATACAAAAGTATTCCTATTTTATTTGAAGCCAAGTTGTGTCTTGTATGGTAATTATAATGGAATAGTGGTGATATATTAGGGTTTCATTAAAAGTACGAAGGGTTGTATACAAGGAAATGTAGTGAAACTAATAGTTTTACTTGTACCAGTGCTTGAGATTATACCTTCGTCCAGTAATTGCATGCACCTTGTTAAAATAATTTTGCACTTATACATAACCCTACCATTATTCTCTAATAACTTCTATCTTCTGAGAATAATGGCTGCCACTACTTGTCGTGAGATGCTAATATCTTTTGAAGTAGGTTGTTTTTCCTTTCTTTTTTCTTTTCTCTTTTCCCCGAGTGGGGCGTTAGAAAAGCTTATGAAGATATGAATTGATTTTCTAATTAGCCAAGTTTATGTTTACATTTGTTATTTTTCCTTCGCAGGTGTAACACAATGCTTTCATGTTTTTTTTTTCTCCAGTCAGCAGTGTGGAAACTTTCTATTTTGTGGGTACTCCTAACCAGGTTACCTTAAAAAATACTCTCTGTTCAGCCTTTTGTATTTTTGTTCCTTTGTTTTTTTAAACCCCTTTACTACCATGTATCATATGATCAATGTAGTTATGTAACTTAGTGTACCATCTGACTCACATCGCATTGTGTGTACAATACTGTTGCATCATTTGTCAGATTTGTAAACATGCTGTATACAGCGGCAATCTTTTACTTCCAAATGTATAAAGTGACCAGTATATCGTGGCATGTTGTTGCATTGATGGCCTTGTGGGAGCTCTGTGATGAGGTATCCGGCAAGGATGCTCTGATGCTACTGTGATTGAGGTAGGGCTACTTGTGTTTGGAACGAAGCTCAATTCTGTGGCTTCAAAATTTAGAAAGCCCTGGGGAACAAGTATCTAAATTACCTGATACATTATGATACCCAAATTTTCTTGTTAGGGAAAAAGAAAACCGAGATATTCTTGACTGCACTGGACCTATACTGCAGTATCGTAGTTAGAAATATATGAGGTTTTAGATGAGCTCATATATGAACAGATGATACATTGCTACAACAGTTGAGATTTAAAGGTATGGATTGTTTTTGGGAGAAACTTATGAGAATATAATTGATTTACTAGTTTACTAGCAATTATACATTTTTGCGTGTAGGAGTACTTAAGGATGCAAGATAATATCTTATCTTACATTCAGATGTAATTTAACCTAATCTGTGATCTTAGTTGACTATTGATAACATGACAAGAATCTGAAATGCTAAAAATTCATGAAATTAGTTTTCTTATGTGCTACTAAGTGTTCCATTTCCGTCCATGGGGCTGCCCAACTCAAGGAATCATCTGTTCTCGCATGGCAACCTTCGGTTTTAAAATCGACAGTCCCGCTCACCTAAGTGACTGAAAGTGGTGAAATGGGAGCACTAAATGAGTACATGCGAGCACCAAATTCATCTTACGTTGGAAATCCATGACCCTTTATCAGAGTTGAAATTATGGGACTTGGCGTAGTGGGTTTGCTTTTCTGTCGAGTGATACACGAATAGTTGACGTTTGGTGAGTTTGTTTTGTATCAAATGCTGATACTCAGCTCTTTGAGTAACAATATCTAAAGAGGTCATTGGCCTTTCGCCTCTCAGTTAGAAGGTAATGAATTTCAAGGGACAATTCCTCATTAGTTGAAGTCTTGATGAACAAAGATGTAACAAATAGATAGAAGAAAATTGAGGGATTTAATCTCAAGGGTTTTTTTTTTTTTTTTTCCCCTTCTTTTTGTTGGGGTAGGGGTTATTTTTGGGCCCATGATTTGTGCTAGTGGGCATTTTCCAGATTTCTTATTTGATGGGACAAAATCACTCTCAAAACTCCAAGAAGTATATTTCCCAGCATGATTCATCATGGTATTGATTCGTTCATATAAAACCAGCAGCCTCAAGGGCTTTTGAGATTCAGATCCATGCATCCTGTAAATCACATTGAACTAGCAGGACACTAAGATCCATTATAGTTTTTATTGTTTTCATCACATATATATATAGGCAGAATATTAACCTTGTACATTATAGTTTTTAATGTAACATGGCGGATGGCATTTTATATACAATGTACGGTAGGCAATTTTCAGCAACTTATTAGTTGGTGGCAAATAATATAAATGACAGACAGGAACCAATCTGGTATGTAAAGAGAAATATACCTAGTCTAGGAACAACACGGTAAGAAGACTCAACCATTTGATAGAAGCTACAATCTCTCTCAGCCAATCTTCTCCGTGTTGTCATCAGAGGGCCATATCACAGTCTCGATAAGCCGTTCACGCATCAACTCCAAGTTCTGATCAGAGATTTCTTGATATATTTCAGCATGATTGCATTTCTACATCAAAATTCATCACCAAAAGAAAAAAAATCATATGTAGTTCTTACAATGTCCAAGACTTTCCATGAGATACGTGCTCTGCATGTTGACGAAAAGTGCTTGTGATAAATTTTAGAATTGCTTACCTTGACCCATTTACCATAGAGGTGAAGCCGTGTGACCATTACTCTCTCGGCAAGTTCATGCCTCTCCTGTCAATTAGCAAGGGTTGTATTTCTGTCATTCATATGTACATGTAGCTAAGCAACCAAAGAAGACAAGATTTCAAAGACTACCTTCCCGAGGGTACGTATGAATCGCTTCCCATCTCCAGGCTTGTGTGTTGCAACAAAGCTGTCCGAACGGAAAAGGAAGCAGGATTAGATAAAACAGTTCTTAAAGTGATGAACTGAGACATAGGTGCTTTCTAATAAATGCTGGAGATGAAACTCATTTTGATCTGAAAGGCTCAGTATTCATCTAAGCCTATATCATTCACAAGACACAGTCGCATCTCATCCGTTTGATGAAAAATGGTCTGATGATCTCACTTACTCATAAAACCACCTATATTGTGTTGGGTTCATCTCATAAAGCTGGCTCATAACAGTCCTCACAGCCTTGTACGTAAAATAGTTGAGTATTTGCTGCAGGCAGAGAAATTACAATAAGATACTAGTTCGTACAGGGATCAACATCCGTGTTCATGCATGTAAAAGAGCAAGCATATGGGAGCAAACAAAAGATAACAGGATTGCATGATTTAGATTATCCCTATACAACTTATATAAAGATAAACATGATCACTTACTGCAAATGGCATCATATACACAAAATTCAGAAAATATTCACCTCTTCTTCTTTTTTCAACTATATAAACAAAGGGATGCAATATCCAACTAAGGGTCCTCAACACACCAAAACAGCAAAAAATACATCATGTTATCTAAGTAAGAGAGATGAACACATGCAACATCAATCCTATTAAATTTCTCATATAAACTTCATCAAAAAATTCAACGGAGGATAAGTTTCTCACCGTCTTAACATCCTCAAAACTGTCTTCATATTGCCCGGCAAGTTCATTAACAATCACGGAACTCCTATTCTTTCTTTTCCTCATACTCCTATTGACAATACCCGGAAGAGCTTTCATTGAGAGCCGCTTGTCACGCCCAGAATCAATAAATGAACTGCTCAATTCCAAGGAACCCGGTTTCACCAAACGCTTCTTATTGGCCATTGAATTCCTTTGCAAAACCACTTCTCCGCCACTCTTGAGATTCATAGCAGTTGTGGGCAGTGCATCCAAACACAAGCATGGAGAAGGATGCGAGTCCACGACTGACGAACCCACCACAGACAAAGCCCCTACCATCCTCTCTCAAAAGCTCAAGCTCAAACCACCTTCTTCTTTTTTTATGACAAACACAGATCAGAATTATTCTCAAAATCCAAACTTTTTCGCCGGAATTCAGGGAAGCAAGAGATACGCACGAAGTAATGCAAAAATCTGCTAATGGATCTCCAATAAAATTGGAGATCCGCAATTACAGTCAGAGATTCAAGAACTATAAGAAATGGAGCCTGGTGAACGAAGAAGGTGTTTTTTATTATTTTTTTGGTCTGAACAAAGAAGGTGTTTTAGTGCAAGTAATTTGTGAGAGAATCCCGGAGATTTTGAAGGTGTGTGAACATCAACCAGACAAAAATCTGAGGTCCAAAATACTCCACACAAGACGCTTCGGGATTCAAATCAAACTTTAGCTTCTTCTTTTTTTCACTTTTCTGAATATTCAATTCTCTAATATCTACCTACCTGGGACCTACCTGGACGGTTTCTCCAAATTGGTGGGCTTCCAGCCACGTGATGGGAGAATTTGTCTGGCTTCTATTCCAAAAGAGTATCTGTTTATATTCACCGTAGATTAATGGCATGTTGTCAACATAGACGTCCCGTTTGGTTTATGAGAAAGAAAGTCTGGGCATAGAAAATTAATTGTTTTTCCATGTTTCGTAAGTTCAAATATGGAAAATGGTTGATTGGTACATGAGAAATGATTTCCCTTCCTTTTAGGAAATGATATGGAAAGTGATTTCCCCTCAAATCCGTTTCGTGAACCAAACGGGCCCAAATAAATAAATAAATAAAAATAAATGGCAAGTTTACTTAGCAAGAATGGAACAAATAGCACGCAAGTGCATAGCTTAATGGTAAGAGCATTTGCATGTAGATTAATGATATACAAATTTATAAATAAACCCAATCTTAGACATGTATTTATAAAAAAACTCAAGCACTATTTAAACATAGAAACACACCCAAAATCAACCCCAAAGACAACTTTTTGGGTGTGTTTATAAAGTGTTGGGTGTTTGGTTTTTTTTATAATTTCAACCTCTATTTTGGGTGTTTTAATGAAACTCCCTTAATGATATCATGTTTTAGTGGCGGAGCCAGAACTTCACATTAAAGGGGGCCTATCACAAAACTTTTAAAAATAATTTGAATAGGAGTGCTCAAGCACTAACCGATTAAATAAGTTAATACAATACTAAGTGCCCTACTCAAACATGTAAAAAGGGATGGAAAAAAATTCGCAAAGCTTAAGTTAAACAAAAGAGGAGGAGAAAGAGAGAGAAAAAAAAAAAGGAGTTTCTAGTGCAAATATCATAACCTAACCTAAAATATTTAAGAGAAAGTAGAAGAGTGATTAAGAAGTTTTATGGTTAATTTATAGACAAAAAGAACCTAATATATTATTTATTTTAGAGTAAATATCCCGAAAATAATCTAATATATTATAATATTATATATCATATATAATATATAATTACAAGGGATATAAAGATTGAGGGGGCCTGGGACCACTATGGTCCCTACATGGCTCCGCCCCTATTAGGTTCAAACCCCAATGACACCTCCCCCGGGCCCTGTCCCCTTTTCAAACTTTGACACCCCAAAAAAACACTAAGAAATCAAATGAGAATTGTAAAGTTGTAAGGTTAGTTTTTGGAAGGAAAAGGAGGAACATGAATGGGAATTAGGTCAACAACTCCCTAGTCGATCTAATTTCTGATTTGAGGATGTGTGATTACATATTTAAGATGGGATTCACATGTTTTAGTAACGTCGGAGAAGTTAGGTATTAGAATCGCTCTCATACTTCCCATACTCATCGTTGGTAAGTAAACATGCAATAAAAGCATAAATGTTCTTCGGTTAGATTTTTGGTTGACAACACGAGTGTATAGTAAGAGCATGTCCACCCCCAAAAACTAAGTGACAGGACCCGTCCCGAATTTTCCGGAACCCGAGACGAACCCTGCGGAGACCCCGGCATCACACCCACGCCGGGTTCACTCCTTAAATCTATGTCCTCATTTACCAAAGAGGATTAAGGGCACGAGACTTTCTGCCGAAATTTCGGCAGAGTCTCCCCTGTAAATTGAACATTTCCCCAAAATTTCCACCTGCATAAAACACATTTATAACCCAACTGGCAGCATGCACAATATAATCTCATGCAATTTACATAAATGGCCTCCGGCCTTCAAATGATTCTAGCAGAACTGCCCACAATGCTTTTAAAATAACTTAATGCATCAAACATGCATATACCAAATTCCAAATCTATTTATGCACACCTTCACTTGCTCAGTCCACAGGACGAGTCTCAATTCAAC
>NC_024128.1:18454546-18490716 GCF_000346735.1 Prunus mume
GGGGCACCTACAATTCACGTGAATAGTGGCAGCCTTGCCTTTTTTGGTTCCACCCCAAAAGGCTAGGGCAAGGGTAAGAAAAAAAAAAAGAATATGCAACAAAATATAAACTTGTTATGTATTTATATGGAAAGTGAATAAAATTGTTATGTATTTATAGGGAAAACATTCATAATTTTTTGGTTTTTTTTTTATATAAAAAAAAAAATTGAAATTTTTTTTTTAAGGTTTTTCAATTTTTTTGATTTTTTTTTTTGCTCGCTGACGTCAGCGCCTTCGAGCTAAAGCCCAGACAGGATCAGCCTTCGGGCTTGCCCGGGCTGATGGGACTTAGGCCTTGCCTAGGCTGCTGGTTGCATGCTGGAGGTCCAAACTCTTCAAAAAGGGCCTCCTGCCCTGGCAAAAGGCCCTGCGCTGGAGGTGCTCTAAAAGAAACGTCTTATGATGATTAGCTATGGATGATGCTTTTATTTGATTACATGACCCTATATTTTTTGCTAAATTCTTAATCTGATTATTCTTTCAAAACATTACTAAAAAAAATTCTCATTTCCTCTCAATTAAATTAATATGCTCAGCAACCGAAGGATTTTGTTGCAATTTACTTTTAGTTCTTTTTGGACATCGTTGTCAGTTTAGGACATTAATTTGCTTGTGTGTATTTGAATCTAGACGGGGAGACTACAAAGAGACGGCAAGGTGGGAACCAAATTGGTCAAGCCGACAATGGTTCACAAGGAGGGCAAATGTATTCAGAATCCGTGTCTCAGTAGCCGACAATGGTCCACAAGGAGGGCAAATTTTCTTATTTTTCTTTATTAAAAAGGAAAAATTAAAAAGGATTTTTTTTTTTCATTAATAAACTGGCGATGCCATTTCTAGGCAGATCCTGACCGTTCAATAGATCGAAGGGGGGAGATATTAGATCCGCATTAGAAACGCACCGCATCACACCTTTACTCTCGTCCTCTCTCTGTCTCGCTCGCTTAGCCATCGTCTCCAGGACTCGATCCCACAGGTGGAAAACGCCGTCGTTTTCTGGTGAAACAACGGTCTGGGGTGAGAGACGCAAGGATGGTTGATCGTCTGTTCGAGGATATATTTCAGATTCTGCGACTGAACCCAGATGGCAAAAAGTTTGATAAAGGTATTGCAAGTGTAAAAATTCTTATACATAATTTTTCAAGATGTTTTTTTTTCTCTTGTTTCGTTAATTTTTTGGTACTTGTTAGTTACTCGAATCGAAGCAAAGAGTGAGACTTGCGAGATGTTCATGCACCTAGATGTGAATTCAGAGGTATATCCCATGAGGGAAGGTGAGAAATTCTCAATGGCTCTAACTTCTACAATCAATTTGGATGGAACACCTGATACTGGCTATTTCACTCAGGTAAACTTCTATTTATTCCTTCTCTTAATTTTTTTTAATGTTGCTTATGGGGTAATTACCTGCTTGTTTGTACTGTATCTATGCTGGAAAAGCGTGACATGTATGAAAGCATGTACCTTGTGGATGGAGTTTATGGTTGAAAAGAATTCACAAGTTGGGTTATTAGCTTGAGAGTTATTATCAGGGATTTTAGCACAAATGGCAGAACTGGGATTTTCATGAAACCCTATTTTTTGGGCCTCCATTCTCTGTCCATTTAGGGGTTTATTCTTTATAAAAAAAAGAAATTTGTTATTTTGGGTTCTCTAGCAGTTTCTATATGTCATGATGGAACACAAATTATGTGGTTGATATAGGAGGCCAGTGAGAATGTCATGTGGGTTTGGTATGTGAAAGGACAATAGGAGTGTGGGATGGCTTGAGATTGAGATTTTGGACAAATTATGGTGTGGTGACACTCTTCTTTGAGATTCATTCTTTGTTTTGATTAGCTTGGTTGTTGATATAAGGAAGCTCTCTTCTTTGAGTTGGATCTGGGATCTTTATTTCATTAAAAAGTGGATGGTTATGAGGTTGTAGGGTGGATTACTTATGTAGGGTAATTTATTGGGTGAAAGTAAGGGGGGCTTATTTATTTATTTATATTATGCTGGAGAAGCTGCCGTCTTCGTAGACTTCTTTTTCTATTAGATCTTTTTATTGGGCTTTAGTGGGAGCAGAATCTATTTTCATTAATAGAAGGGCTAGTGTTCTAAGTTCCTCATAAATACTGTTTTTTGGATGGATGGCACCATATAGAAACTGCAATGAGTCGAATAACTTGATTTTAGGGGAAAATTTACGGTGAGTGCTGTTAGAT
Source organism: Prunus mume (assembly GCF_000346735.1). The sequence continues at coordinate 18,456,796 of NC_024128.1, forward strand.
TGCAAGTGGCAGACTTGGTTGACCAAAATCTATTACACTCGTGTAGGTGGCTTTAACTTATCTGAACTTGTATTCTCTTTATTTGGCATTTCGTGTATATCCTTGGACATTGTTTGAGCTCCTTTCAGTGTGGCATGCCTTTTTGTTATAAGAAGGATGATGTAGTTTGGACTTCGGACGCCTACCTCTTTGTGTGCCATGTGTTCTTTTTGATTGGAAAGGAACAACGGGTGATTGCGCATTAGTATTTTCGAAGTTGCAGATTGGGGCCACATCTTGAGTTTTGTTATTTATGTGAACGCCTTCTTTTTTAGAAACTTTTTTTTTGCTTTTAGGTTTCTATTCTTCTTGCCTTCAAATAAATTTTTTCTTAAATGGAAAAACAATCCAACACCATGACTGGGCTCTGTCACATCAAGTTGGTGATAGTATCTATCTGTATTGGATCATATATGAAATGCAGATATTATAGCTTATAGGTCATTATATGACAAAGCCATCTTTGATAATGACAAATTGACAACGCATTGAGAAGATGATTCTGAGGATGATTATGTGTTCCATGTTTTCTTGACGTAGCTTAGCTGTAGCAGTTTCTGTTTGGTTGTTTACCGAATCATTGAGCCATATTACGCCTAACTAATAAAGGTACCCTTTTTGCAGGGCAATCGCAAGACGTTGGCCGATGAATATGAATACGTCATGCAAGGGAAGCTTTTCAAAATTTCAGAAGGTTCTAAACGTGATCCCAAAGCGTAAGTAATAAAAATAATAATTTATTGGGATCTACAAGTGTGCTATTTGTTTGTATGTTTGTGAAAAAAGACGAAGAAAATATCAAATGTAGGTATCATTAAAGTGGTTGCTCTTCTGAATTGGTATAAGTTGTCATGAATTTGATGAAGTCCACTTACAAGGCATCATATCCCCTACAACTATGACTCAGATCCTTGTTATTTCTGCAACATATTGTGGAGGATAATGATGCCAATCATATGACAGTCATTTGCTCTGTTGGCTTTTCATTCAGAAAGACAAATTATTGGGGTTTAAGTAAAACTTTGTCATGTTAACTGAGAAGGTCTTTTTTATTGTTATCTTCTAATTTTCTTGTCTTTGGGTTCAGGGAGGTAAATGCTTCATTTGGTGGCCTTTTGATGATGCTGAAGGGGGAAGCCTCTCAATTCAAGAACTTTGAACTTGATCAGAGGATGTTTCTCCTCATAAGGAAGCTATGAGACTCTTGACAGTATCCAATGTGGAATGGTCTACAGCTCTCTCCTAAGAGGAACATTTTTTAGGCTTTTCTTATGTAAACTTGTGCTGAACCTTGACGGTTCAGATTAAGCCTGTGTTGAGTAGAGGGCTCCCTGACAAAACTTGAGGTTGCTACATAAAGTCTAAAGAGTAGTGTGTAGGCATGAAATGCTATGGCACTGACAGTTTAAACTTTATGTTGTCAAAATTAAACTCTTGCCAAGAGCCCATGATCTTTGGGTGGCTCATGAATAGTAATAACCATTCTAGTGCTGCCAAAATGGGTTTTTTAACTCTATTTTGGTTCAAAGCTGTGAGCAGATAAGTGTGTTTGATTTGATCTGATATTTGGCTCAGTCAGCAATACGGTTACAAATTATATACATTCCCCCTTAAGAATGATTGGTAGGTTTTTGTGTAAGAGCGTCTACAATGGGCTCGTTAAACCACTGCCTTAGATAAATTTTAGAGAGGAATTGGAAAAATATGACTTCAACCATGCTCTGTATTCACCTCCTAAAGTAAGGAGGGCCTCTAGGTGTTTCTAAATCTAAGGAAAGAGAAAGGACTCATAGTGGCTCTTTATAATTTAATGTTGTTTTGTTTTATCATGCATAGTTTAAACTTTTAATTAATGCTATATATATATATATATATTAGAGATGTACCAATCATATTGAAATAATAAAAAATAACTATAGTATTTATGAATCCTTAAACTAAGGAGTATGATTGGAGTTCAAATTTTAAAGAGAGCTCCTAAAATAACCTTTGAGTGTTTTTAGCTAAATTTTAACTAAAATAGGGAGCATTATTGTAGATGTTCTAAGTATGCTACTTGCGCCTTACCTCTAATCACATATGCTTTTGTCTAAGGCAGCTAATAATAATAATAAAGATTGTAACAAAAGAAAAAAGAAAAATACTTTACATGAAATGGGAGAAGTCGTGAATAGGGAAAGTCAATAATTGGGGAGCTAATGAATACGCATCGGATCAACTACTTTTCTAATTAATCTAACTCATTTTATCATGTATTGGTGATTATGAATTTTAACATGTTCTTCACATAATTTTTAATTTTTTATGTGTTAATAAATGTAAGAAATTAATAAATTCAATTTATATTGTTGTTCTGTTCATTAAAAAAAAACCAAAAAGAAGAAAATATTCGTTCATCGAGGCTTTTTGTTGTTTTTTGGTTTTCTTGCTTCTTATCAGACGCTCTCTCGGGCCTGGGCTCTCGTTTCTCTTCTAATTCGAAAGGAAAGTCTGAAGTGGCTAAGAGACAGAAACATCGAGTGGGTAAGACGACGACGACGACGATAATTCTACGAACATGTTCTACAGAGGGTAACACACTTTCCTTTTCTCCAATTTCTTGCTCTTTCCTTCTTCTACTTCTTCCATTATTATTAAAAAGAATTGTCTTTGCGATTTCTCTCGTTCTTTTCATCATGTTTAGGTTATTTCATTCATATATAGTTGTCCTCTTTCTCGACTGGTTTCAATCGATGGGCTTTATCAATTAATCTTTATGATTTGTTTTTTTGTTTTTTTTCCTGTTTGTTGCTTAATTCTCGAGTGGTATGAATCGGAAAATGCCCAGAATTTAAATTCGACTTTTTTCTTTTTGGTTGAAAACTTATGGGTTGTTTGGATTAGATTTGATATGAACAAAAAGGGGTTGACGTAGGCCTTAGTTGAAGTTTGAACAGCTTAAATTGATATGATTAGGATTAAGTTCCTTAATTCTTTATTCATATGTTCTGTGTTTGTTTTCTTTGGCTTTATATTGTTAACTACGATGAGAGTTTAACAAATTTAGGGAGCATAGCTAGTTATTTATGATTATAGAACCCTTATTCAGACCAATAAACTAGTTTTCAGTAATTCGTTCGTAATTATATAGTCATGGTTTTATATGTTTCACTAGGTAATAATGATAGGACTGGGATTTTTTTTTCTATGTTCTTTATGGGTCTGAGGAAAATTGGGCAATGCTTAAAATTTTAGAGGAACTGATTAATTCCCTTGTTTCAAAATAGACAAGCAGTTAAAGGAAAAAGTTCATCGAAACTAGAAATTAGAAACTAGAAACTAAAACAATTTCGAAAATCTTATTTGAAACCTGAATAAAATGTTTGACCTCATTAATGTCTTCAGAGAACATTGCTAATCAAAGTTTCCCAATTATTTTATTATTTTATATGGGGTTCCAGTAGCTAAAACCAGGTAAAGGGTACCTAGTATTATTGATATGGATAATAAAAATATACTTACGAGTGTCCCAGTGATTTGTTGGACCAAATGTAATTGTTCTATTTTCCCAAGAAATAACCATATAATTTTGTTCTTTGCACAAAAGAAACCGTTTTTCTTTATTTCATAATGTTTACACCCAAGGTGTTTCCCTGCTCCTTGAGGTTTAAAAGCTAGTACCTCAACCCCAAATGGAATGCTTCAAACTCTGGACCTAATCACGCCTAGAGTAGCATTCAAGTCGTATGGGTTTCATGTTAGGATTGCAATCTAATTCATGTTGAATACTAGCAAGAACTCTAATCCAACTTGATTTATTCACTATGTCAGATGATGTGACATTACTCGTGTTGTAGTTGGGTCAATTCTCATTTCATTGCCAAGTCATGTTAGTGGATAGTGTTCATGTCCTCTCATTTATGTTATTGCCAATATTAGTCAACCCTAATCTGAACTCTTTTGTTAAACAGAGGAATGGTTTGACGCTAACCTAACCTGTTTATTATTGGTGTCGTGTTTGGGTTGGTCCATATATATTATGAATTAAAAAGTTAAAACAAGGTTTTTCTTATTTCTAACCAAACTTACTACTCATACGTTCCTTGTAAAATAAAAAACCACTTCATCCGGATATTAGAAAAACCATTAAAAAAAAATTATAAGTCTACAAGGAGTCATGCAATACATATTAAGAAATGGAAGGTTTTAGTTTTGTCTTCCTATGATATTAATCAAACAGTTTTCTCGAGTCGAGATTATTTGTGAATGACACTAACCTGACCTGTTTATTTTTGTTTGATGGTCATGCCATTATGAGTTCATGTCAAGTAATGGTCAATCCTAACGCACTAACTTCATTGACCCAAAAAAAAAAAACTCACTAACTTCGAGTTGGGCTCGATTTGTGGTGTTGTTTCCTGTTAAACCATTTGTACTTAAGATTAGTCCCTTTATTTATGAATCAAATCTTCCCTCTTAAGTTCCTCATTGAAAAAAAATAATTTGCTTACCTATATTCTTGGCAACACTGAGAAGAAGTATCCTATAATTTTTTAAGGTTAGATACCGCCGTAATAAAGATGGATATTCATTCATTTACAATTTGTCCTGGTGCATTATGGGTGTCCTGGTGCATTATGGGTATGCTGGTTTCTTTATGATTCATTGCAAGTATTCCACATCGGGAAAGGAGTTAGTGCACAAGGGCTGCTTGTTAATCTGCTCTGTAGTACGTAGTTATATGGGATGTTTCATGGACTCTGGAATTTGTGAAGGCAGAGCATAATATTGTGGATACTATGAGACAAGCTACAATACACATCACATGAAAATTTGATAGGAATGACGTTGATTAAATCTAGACTTTTATAAAATCGTGTGTGACAAGGCACACTTTTTTTTGGGTGCTAAACAACAGAGATATAGAAAGGAAAACAAATACAAAATCAACCTGGGGACTTAATTCTCCTACATCCACACAAAGAACATAAAAAGAACTAGCAAGATTATTGGGTGCTGTATTAGCCTTTCTAGTTACAAATTCAACCAACCGAATGTGTGTCTTTTGATTAATTCAATTCCAGAGTTGTATGCTACATCCAAATTGATGCAAGTCGAAATTTTACTTAATAACTAATTTCAAGAGTGAACTTTGGACTAGAAACCTGGACATTGAAATCCGCCTTTATCTGGATTTATGATTGCTATCTGGGACTTACAACCTTGGTTCTGGTTATTTTTGTCATTTTCTTCCATGTTGAACAGCTTAGGTACGTAAACCTTTTTTTTCTACTCATCAAGTACCTGAACTTAGTAAATATTTTGACATAGGTGTTCATCATCATAGTTGTGTATTATGATTGCACCATTACATTACGTATTGAATAACCTGATTGCAAATGTAATTTTTAGGAAATTGTAGCTTAGAAATATATATTGCTGAGTATTATAAACAGTACCTCATGAATTCCTAATCTTGAATTCCATTTTAGTGCAGCTATTGTTCTTCTAGGTTTTGTTTTAGGTCACAGGTTGTAACTCATGTGTATTGCAATATAAAAATTGTGACTTAATGCAAACTGGATGAGAAATGCTATTCCTGCAAAAACTACCGAGCTAGTAGGAGACATGTATTGTCCTTTTTCTTCTCACTCCACCAAGATTCATGTTTGTTTTAATCATAATTGGCTGCTGGATGAAATTCTATCTGATAATTGGAATGCTTATTAATGTAGCTGAGTAATTAGTTGTGATAAGAGTATTGATGAGTTTGCTTCTCTTTTCTGTGGCTTTCGGTGTCACTGGGAACTAAAGTAAATTCGGTGATGGTGGTGATGGCCGTGACATGGGTGCAAAGCGTCAGCGGCTAGGTGACCCGGGATCTTCATTCTATGGGACCTCCCCTGGCTCAAGTTATATGTACAATCCAACTCCTTATGCATATGCTGGACAACCTCCACCGTTCCCTGTTGTCAAACTTCGTGGTCTACCATTTGATTGCACAGAAGCTGATGTTGCTGAGTTTCTCCATGGGCTTGACATCGTTGATGTTCTTTTTGTCCACAAGAATGGCAAGTTCACTGGGGAAGCCTTTTGTGTTTTGGGGTATCCTCTTCAGGTTGATTTTGCCCTTTCAAGGAATAGGCAGAATATGGGCAGGAGATATGTTGAGGTGTTCAGAAGTAAGAGGCAGGAATATTACAAGGCAATAGCAAATGAAGTTTCTGATGCTCGTGGCGGTTCCCCTCGCAGAAATGTTCCAAGGGCCAAATCTTATGATGAAGGGAAGGACTCAGCAGAACATACAGGGGTATTGCGGTTGAGGGGATTGCCATTTTCCGCTGGCAAGGATGACATAATGGATTTTTTTAAGGACTTTGTGTTGTCAGAGAGCTCAATTCATTTTACAATGAATTCAGAAGGCAGGCCAACTGGGGAAGGGTTTGTAGAGTTTGCAAGTGCAGAAGATTCCAAGGCAGCTATGGCTAAGGATAGGATGACACTTGGAAGTCGATATATAGAGTTGTTCCCTTCATCACACGAGGAGTTGGATGAAGCAGTTTCAAGAGGACGGTGATCCTTATAGATCTTTGTTATCATTTGCCATTATGTACTTGTTATAATCTTTTATTTCACTGTTTGGAATTTTGCTTGCAGACATTCAGTTAGATTTTCTAGTTGTTGGTTTGGGAGTAGTTTTGCATGCTAGTTTTGTCCGTTAATTAAGGTTCTCTGTTGCCTTAACTTTATATCGCTCGACACATGTTGGGTCAATACATAGGTCCCTGAAATTGATGACATTTAAGGTCGAGTTCTTTTTATCTTTCAGAATTTAAGTTTGGTTGGCTAAGAACTGTTTCTCATGTGTCGGCTATTGATGTTTTAGGCATAGTTGGGTTGAATATGGATGCCTATTTTGTTCTGCTTCCTTATTTATGTAGACAAAAAAGGGTTTGCTTATGGTTTTCTAGACAATGATATCAAGTACTTGTGTTTTTCTTCTTGTACAGTGTTGCTTCAGTAATTTACAGATTTCATGCAAACTTGTCTGACTCTCTCCACCCCTTTTCCCTTCTGAACTTTCTGAACTGGAGTTTTAAACCAACTATCATATTGCTGTACCGTGGCTGAAAACCGAAGACAAATATTTAGATCAAATGGTGGGAGACTGAAGACGAAAATTGAGAGTAAAAGAGTTTCCTTGTAAACCTGTTTTTCTTGTCAGTGTATGTTAAATGATAATAATTATTATAATACATTTGCAGTATTGACTATGGCTATTGGCAGGAGTAGAGCAATATAATGTAGGATACGCCCGACTCCTTCCTCCTTTCTGCAAACCTCGGTTCAACACTTGTGCAAAAATAATTCATCAAAAACACAAAACAAAAAACTTCTACACTCGACAAACTGCCATTGACAGGATTGAATGAGTTCCTACTAACAGGGAAGGGAAGTTTTTTCCTGTCTATGTTGTTGCTGAAATTGTTATGTTGTGTTGGAGTTTTCATATGGTATTGAAATACAAGAAGTTAAAATGCTGCTAGTTATAAAATCCCATTGAGAACCTCAAGATTATGGTGACTTCGATCCATCCCAATTATTGCTTTCACTTCCTTTAAGTTTGTGTACGGCATTCATGTGCAACCCACCAGAATTACGCTGAGGTTGGCTCTCTCTGCTGAAATCTATTTCATTTTGAGCAGACGTTGGAATTAGTTGACATGAGATTTTACTTTGGAATGCTCATTTTGTGGAAATAATAGCATGTTTAGCAGCTTTTCCAAGCTTGCTCATTAGTTATAACCAAAGTCAACCCCTCTCTCTCTCATGCCATAAGTAGCTAGATCCATCTTCAATTACAAGTACACAAACGGTATTGGGGAATTGGGACACACGGCCTCACTGGTATGGATAAATGTTGTTAATCACTTGAGCTACAAGTACAATGAAGTCATGCAACGACCAAATCATTAGCTCATCCAACTCATCCAATCCAACCAATGATGGTAGGTTTGAATGATATCAACCTTCTCAATTTATTGTGAAAGCATTCAACTTGCAAAATATTTTGTTGCTAAACAACTACGCATGTCTCGCCAAACTATCAAACTAGATTGTCAAGCTATCAATTTGAATCACACTTTATCTGACCTCAAATCAGACAATCTAACAACATAACGTGCTACCTCATTAACTATTTGAATTGATAATTTTTAAAACATATGTATACATATAATTTATCTTAGATAGACAAACCTACGAGACAGCCTCACTAGAAGTATGGTGTCAAAACAAAACCATGGGAAGTTAACGTCCAAAGAGCTTATTAAAATATTTAAACAGTAACATGAACATGAAACTAGATTGACCCATGTTCATCATTCACAAACCAAAACAATCCCAAACAATTTTCTTGTATGCCATGACTCTGTCCAAGTACCCTGGGACACGTGTACAAATATACAATTCCTGTATTTAGGATACCCTGAGAAGCACTGACATTGCCTTTACAAAATTCTCATAAAAGATGGGGGAAAAAAACGAGATGAGCACCAACCATGCATGAATGTATTTCAAAATAATAATTTTGGCTCGCAGACAAAAACAGTGAGTGAATATCTTTTCCCAACTCATTTGCTCTCGTCTATCAACTTAGATAACTATGACAATAAAATAATTATTAATTTTGTACTGCATATAATCAAATAGAATCTTAACTATTAACTGTTCCTCGGGCAGCTGGCTATCTTGCATTGCCCATATTATTCTTGGTCTATGTAAATCCCTAGGAGGCAAACAAAATTAAATATATTTTCTTCGTTTTATATACCTCTCAGATATTTTACTTGTTTGTTTAATAGCCTAGCGGGAGGAGAGAGCAATTCAAATATTATTTTATTAACTAGAGATCTCAGATATATTTCGATAAACTTGCCCAAACCATTAATAGGATGTGATTTTCTAATATGTATTAGTTCCTGCACCGAAGGTTTAAGTTGTAACTCTCTTCTTCTTTCTTTTTTTTATTTATAGCAAAATGGGGTTCATTTCATCGACACAAATGCTAACTAAGAAAAACTCTCTTGAGAATTGTACTTTAGATGTCTTATTGATGTTTTTGATTTAATTACGTTGAAGTTTATCTAATGAAATTTCTCTTTGATAAAAAAAAAAAATACTAACAAAAGATCTGGGTGTAAAAATCCTACACAAATCATTAAAAATCAAATGACTCACTGTATCAGAGGAGCATTCCAGATCATTATTTAAACTATTTAGTCGGACCTTACGAGTTTCGTTTATATAATTTGCACCATTTTGCACTAATTTTTTTTTTATATACTAATTGTGTGCTTATGTTTGAAATTACGTGGTTTTAAATTTGTATATCATTGTCTTTTTCTGATAAATTCAAATATTCATTTATAAAATGGGAAAAAGAAGGTATTAATCACTTTTAAATCGCTCTTCTTTTAATTACGGGCAGCGGGCTCCTCTCTCTCCCTCCGCCTCCTTTGTTTTCTTGGGGATTGCTTCGGGGCAGCGGGCAGCCTTGCCCGAATTATCTCAATCAATATAAACTAAGCCCTACGGGGCGACATAATAAGTATTAGATCCCGCTCTTCTCATCTTCTCCATTACATTTCTCTCTCTCTCTCTCTCTCTCTAGGGTTTTAATTAGGGCTTTTCAAGTCTTAACCAACTGGGTTTTCTCTCTCCAAGCTTATTCACTCCAATGTTTTCTTGCTTCCATTAAATACAACTCCTTTTCCTTCAATAGTAGGGTTTTTCATCTGGGCTTCATCAAACATCTTTGTGGGTCACCACCATACCAAGGTTTTTGTGGGTTTTACTGTTTTTATTAGATCATTCTAGTTCTGCTAATTACTTCTTCTATTGGCTGCCATGGAAAATTAGGGAAAGGCATGTTTATTGCTGGTTTAGTGTTGGTGTCTTCTTAGTATTTCTGGGTTTATTTCCTTTTTTCTTTTGGAGGATAGAATTATCTCATTTCCAGTCTCCCTGAGCAGTGGGGTTTCTTGCAGTTGTTGTAAGCTTTGGTTGAAAAGGCTTTGCTTCCAAAGGGTTGTTTGATCATTTTAGCTTTTTGCCACTTTTTCAGTCAAATTTACTTGCTTTTAAAAGCATCCAATATAGATTAGTTTTATTTTCTTCTTTCTTCCTTCTTGGCCGGCTTCAAACTCTTCCCCACTTCAACTTTGTTTCTCTTTAACTAACTCCTACCAGAGCCTGCCTCATTCATTCACTCTTATATATCCATCCATGGCTCCATCTGCAAGAACAAGAGCGAAGACAAAAACAACAACAAAGGCAAGAAGAACCAATTTCAAGAAGAAGCCCGTCAACCAAAAGGGTAAGCAAGAAATTACTCCTTCGAATTCGCCTTCGAATTCCTCCTCCGTGGTCTGCGATGATTCTCCAAAGATCGAAGGCGGCGCAGAAGATGTGGAGGGTCCTGATGATGTCTCTACAAGCGCTTGCTCCACACCAAAAGGTCAGAGATTTCGGATACCGGAGATTGTGACATGTCCACCGGCGCCCAAGAAGCAAAGAGTGATATCAAACTGCTTGTTTCGGAGATCTCCCATCGCTTTCTTTGCTCCCCCGGACTTGGAGCTCTTCTTCTACTTTGCAAATGGCGGTATTTCAGTTTAAAACTATGAGTTTCATGATGATGAAGTATAAAAATAATAATTTCATCAGTTTAAGAGATGCTTAATCTTTTACCAAATATATTACTTTTAGTTTAGCAAGTTTCTTCATATCATCTGAAGACAGTGTGGGATGAGATTATTTTGAGTTGGGTTGTTTAAGAAAGCAATTATTGGGTTTGCTTTCCTTTCCTTTCCTTTCCTTTGCCAACTATCTAAGTTGGGTTTTCAATTTTCTAGGGTTATACTAATCAGTAATTAAATTAGCTGGGGCTGTCCAACTAATTAAATTTTAGCCTTTTTGTTTTAAATGTAAGCTGACCATTTGGAGTTTGGTGAGTGCAAAATGTAATGGGTGGGTTTGAGGTTTGAGGTTTGAGTGTGGTTTTAGCTTGCAACCAATCATCTCAAGGCTTTGGTTTGTTAAGTCAACTTAAAGGAGAAGCATAGAGACTTCTTTTGTGTGTAAACTCCTCTTTTCAATTTATTGAAGATTGAAAGTTCATGTGGGAAATTATACATATATATATATATATATATTTTGCACCTATTAACTAGTTTTTTATACAAGCAATATTAAAAACGACAGGACAAGAATTGAACTTAAGACCTCAAATACATGATAAATATTCTTAATCATCTGAGCTACGAGTGCTTTTACGTGCCCATTATAACTAGTTGATATATGGGAATTTTGGAAATGGAATTAATTTGGGGACAAATTGGTATCAGCAATGTTGCATCATGACGTACGTCTTTGAATATTGGATTCCTACACAGGCTAATTTTGGAGTACTAATTTATTTAAATTCAATTAGGGAACCCCACCATATCTAATCATATATGGTGCCACTATTTGTTGTCTAATAAAATTATTTAGTCTATATTAACGGCTAGAATTGTAAACTGAGGGTCCACCATATTCTGTTGTAGAAAATTAGTGTCCTCATCTTCAGCCTTTTCTGTAAAAGACCTCCACAAAATGCATGCCTTCCAATATCACTTTTGGGCTGAGCTTGGACTTAATTTCCAACATTTATTTATTTATTTATTTATTTGCATAATGGCCTCTTAGGAACACAGAAGGGACAGTGGGTGTGTGTGTATGGGATTATAAATTAATTTATATGAATTAGTTTTATAATGTATTTTCAAGGGTGAGAGATCATGTTGTCAGATGATGTGGGTGTCGCAGCTGAGCCCGGCATCAAACAGAGAATCCAATGTAGAGACTCGTGCGGGTTCACATTACAGAATCTCAAGAAATTTCTCATCATTTTTTTCATATTTATTTTCTTACTTTATCCTTTGTGATAAGATTGTAACTCCATTTGGACACTAACAGGGAAGGGTTTATTCTCTTCCAAATTGTTATTATTATCTTTGATGTACTTCTCTTCCACATTATTGCCAACACTCAAGTGGCACCGCACAGTAATAATATCTGGACGTTCACATAAAATAGAATAAAAAAACAAAAAACAAAATTTTACGGCCACATTTAGTAATTATTTCATTTTTGTGTTGGAGATAGAAGGAAAATACATGTGAGAAATAATGAACGGGGAATGATGGGAGAGATGTGGAAGAAATGTATATGAAATAGTACACAAAATGAAAACTAAAACCAAACAACCCCGTTTGATAACCATTTTAATTAATGTACCTCACTCCATTTGGACAAAACCATTTCAACCCTAAATCTCATCCTCACTCTCATTCTCACTCTTGTTCTCCTCTATACTTTACCATAAAAAAATGAAAACTAAAAGCTAAAATTGAAATGGTTATCAAATAGGCCCTAAGTTATTTTTAGTTTCAAGTTTTTATTTCATACATTTGTCATTCACTTGTTCATCCTCCCTCCCGCCATCTTTTTTCTTTCATCATTTCCCCCCTATGTACTTTACCATATATAATTCTAGCAAAATAAATGAACATTAAAAACTGAAATGAAATGGTTATCAAATCAACCCTTACTGATTCGAAATATATGCGTTAAACAAGTATTGTTTTGTTTTCAAAATCTTAGGACGATTTTGGGACTTCAATTATTTTTACCAATCTAGTTAAATGTCTATAATTTTTATTTTCATTATCCATTAACTCAATCCCAGAAGAAAAACCTAAAGTTTCAACATTAATCCCTAGGGAGATTCTCCAATAAGTATTTTATGTTAAGGATTGGTTACATACTTCTAATCTTTGCTGTTGGATTGCATTCATTAAATGTGCAGGTAGTCTCTTAGATATAATCCAATGGCCGAGATTAAAAGTATGTAATCAATCCTTAACTTAAATACTTATTAGAGAATATCTCACATTACTATTACACAATACATGCATACTTGATGATATATATCTGGGAACCATTGAATGATATACAAAATTTACATCACTAAAAATTGTTTCTCTTCCTCTTTTTTTTTCTTTTTTTTTTTTTTTTTTTTTTTGGGTCTTCCTTTTCTAATTCTATCATTTGGGAACCATTGAATGATACATCGATCAACTTTTTTTCCGAATTTTAAATGAAATTATTCTTTTGGGTACCGTACTATAACAGGCTGGGATTTTGAATGTAATGATGCAACATATGTTGGGTAAAAAAAGTTGGGAAAAAATGTGCTTCTATATCTCTTCTGATATAGACTATGATCGATTATCGTCAGTACTTCCAAAAATCATATTCTCCAACCTTTTTTTTCTTTCCATAATTCTCCTTAGCTATAAATGAAGCGACGTCGTCCAATTATTATAGATTCTTTTGTGGCAAATGATAACAATCTCAAACCTAGACCAAAGTACCAAATAAATCTCAACTATGACTCTTTTTACTTCTTCATTTCTACAATAGAGCATTTTATCTGTACATTCATGACAAGTCTTGCCCATTAATCCCCCATCTTTTCTTCTTCTTCTTTCTTTTTTCTTTTTTTAAATCTTGATATCTCCCAAATAAAGCGGTCACAATTATTATTTTTTTGACATAAAGGCGATAGTATTTTATTGATAATGAGGAATGAAACAGGTATAAAAACCAGGCAACGTCTTAGAGGATTAAGCGAGTATCTTTACACCAAATTCAATTTTGGTCTTCAGATTATTAATGGTTAGATTATAAGGCTAATAAGTTTTGGAATAAGAATCCGTATGATAGTGATCAAAGCCAAAATGAGCCTTTTATGCCAAAAGTAATATATTTTGACTAGTGCTCCATGTGTCCTAGTAGGAGTGCAATATCTTCATGTAATGACTTAAAAGTTACATAAGTGGCCAAAGCATATATGGCTTTGGACATTACCCTCAATCAATCTGTGGGATTTTCAAGGACTATTTAATTCAGAAGGAATTGAATGTGTGAAGGAAAATTTGCTTTTTTAAGAAGTCGCTTCTCATAAATGAAGTACTCACTTAAGAGAACCTTTTTATTTTTTCTTTCTTTCACACACAACTGTGGTCCCTTCTTTGTTGGGCATGATCATACCTGCATGTGTGCATCTTTAAATATATATCTAGAATGGCCATTTTCTTGTTGTGTACATGCACGTATAATGTATTTGCTACACAGCCTTATAAATATGTATTATCAATTTGTTATATTATAACATTTTAGCTTTTTTTAATAAGGGATTAGAGAAAGGAGAAAGAGAAGACAAATGAGGAAAGGGGCATTTGAATTATTCCTATAATAATTTTTAGAAGTTGACACCAATCCATAAATGTATTGTGATAAGGTAAATATTAACCCTAAATCATCTCGAGTTAGGTCAATTGGTTAAGGTGTTCTTGCATCCAATTTATAAAAGTGCGCATGTGGATTACACCAGACCAGTTGATTAGAGTAGTGTACTTGTGCCCTTGTACTCCAGTTCGAATTCCCCTACATGTATAGTCATATACAACTCGTCTAACAACATAACACAATATATTTTATAACACAATATATTTTATACACTACTTCCTATATTTTCATGTGCATCTCAAACATATTTGTTAATGGTTCATACCATCACTGTAAGCCAAGCTTATCAGAGAACACCACGTGGCCATAAGAGATTGGGCCCCCCATATACCGACTCGACCAGAGGTACTACCCTAGGTGTCGATCAAGGGCCTCCTAGCCGATTCTAATGGAAGAGTATGAATCAGTGATCGGGCATGCGAATACCAACCCGACCACTGAGATACCATGTGTAACCAGAGGCGTACTGACATTCTAGAGGCACGATCAGGCCCATGTTGAGTTAGTCACTCCCTCCGTTTGATGGACAACCTGGCGATAAAGAGGGATCAATTAATGTACCTCACATCCAAAGTCAGGTGTCGCATTACCATTTAATCCCTGATATACAGCCTAGTGATGGAAAGGGATCAATTAATGTAGCTCACATCTAAAGCCAAGTGTCACTCTGCCACTTAATCCCTGTTAGACAGTATGATGATCAGAAGAAATCATTTAATGTAGTCCAGTCCCACCAGGGAGAAGGGGGATAAATATCTCCTCCTTAAATATCTTTATCCCTCCTTCTCCTCCTATAAATACCCTTCATCTACATCAGGACAAAGGTAATAAGTATTCTCACCTTAAAACGCCATCATTCTCTCCACCTCTAAACTGCTTCTGACTTAACCATCGAAGGGGGTTCAATTGGGAAAAATCATGGTTTGCTCCTATTCTGATAACTGTTTGAAGTGTGCAGGCCATCTCCAGAAGATATTTCAATTAAGAGATTAGGTGTAAGTCTTAACTTTAATTTAGGTTCAAGACATTCACTCTACGAGAAGGACATACAGTTTACAATATTGTTTTATGGTTGAAACCAAGAAAGCTTTGACTTAACTAAATAACATGAAGCTTAATTAACCCAGTTAAAACAATAATCTTTTACAGTTTACAGCAGATTCGAAGCTGACAAATAAGATTCAAGTTAATCCGAGAACCAAACAGTGTCATACGTGTGGGTATATAATTTCTAGAGAGGGGAGACAGAGACAGTGATGTAGGGTGGAAAATTGATTAATTTTTTCTTTTTTACTCTCTTAAAAGTGAAAAATGGAATAAAGTCGTACGTGTGGATTTTGACAGAGGTGAGGAGAAAGGGAGTAGGAGGGAGGAGGCAGGAAGACCTTGGAATGAGGAACCAAAAAGATGGATTATATGGCCCCCCTTTCATTATTTTAATTTAATTACTTATTTTTATACAGAATTTGCATTTGGATTGATGTCTCTCTCTCTCTCTCTCTCTCTCCTACAGTGAATGGAGAGAGAGAGGTTCTCTTTCAAATCCAATGATGCATATATCAAACACTGACTTTAGTTTTCTTCATTATAAAAAGTAAAATGTTAAATTATTAACTTTGGCCAACTTTTTCTAGAATCCGAGGTTGCCCCACTTCTTCTTTCACAAGGGAGATAAAACTACTTCTTTAACTTTTGGGTCAAACTAGTTATACAGCTAACAGTAAATAATATTCTTCCAACTCCTTACCTCTTGCCTAGTTTCATTTCCTCCGTCAATATAGCAGGGTCCACTCTCATGCAGTGGTCATTGCAAATTAGATAATTTAGTGATATTGTCTCAATTTGATTGGAGGTTTATGTGGAATACTTATTTGTGATATGTTCAATATGGAAATAAATTTATCTTCAGTGGCAGATTCATTAATTTTCTTTTCCTGAGAGGAGTAAGAAAACACTACTACTAATAGTACAAGATTAATCAACTCTTAAATGTTGAAGTAAAAAAAAAACACTGTCATATAGACAGATCCATGCACAAATTAGATAACACAAACTCTACATGTTCTACCAAATCATCTATTATACGACACAATGAGAAGAATGAGAAGAGTAAGTCTAGAGAACAAGAAGAATAACATAGGCAGGGGAGTAAATGATGCCCCCTTGCCTTAGTTTTCTTTGAAGAATTTTATCAAACAACTTGCCCCCATCCAACACAAAATTTCATGAAAATTTGGCACCTTATTTGGTAAAGAACATGATTGAGTGAAGGCAAGTGCCTTTACTGGACCCTTAATGGATCCACCAGTGTTTGTCTCTATTTGTGACACCATAATTTTTTTAATTTATTTTAATTTTTTGTCAAAGTTAAAAAGGGACAATGTTGGGTTTTTCTCTCCAAATAGGTTTTATAATTTAACACTCTAAGAACCAATTAGAAAATAACAAATGACTAATTTTAGGGTTTTCTCTTCAAATAGGCTCTAAATTATTACCTACAAGAGTTCTAGATTGAAATTGTACAATTTACAACTATAATAATATTGGAATGCTATTCTCCGAGTATTCTTTTTTTTTTTTTTTTTTTGCCAACCATAAGCTCGAGCTCGACTTGAAAAATCTCATTCAAGCTGAGCTTGAGCACAACTCTATGAGCTTTATTGAAGCTGAGCTTTTGAGAACAACTCTATGAGCTTTATTCAAGCTGAGTTTGAGCATGTTATTGTTCGGCTTGGTTCATTTACTTACACCCCCTAAATGAGGGAAGGGAAATGAGTTACAGTTTGAACAAGTTAATGTTTCTATTCATTCCAATGTAAAAAAAATGTAAATAGAGAGAGTTGTGGGTAGGAGATTGGTATATATATTATCATACAGACACGTTATTACTGTGCGAATACCATTATAAACAAAGAGGAAAACAGAGAAGCATAGTAAAAAATACATGTGTAAAAACCATGTAAATTTTTCTATATTCTTGTTTGGACTTGGGTGTGAAAGTGCATGGATTAAGGGAATCCAATTAAAGAGGATCCTATGCTTTGGTTAACTTAAAAGGGATGCATATTAAAAGGCTAAAAATAAACCCATTATGTTTTTATGGGGCGGACAGAATCTGCCAGTCGGTGGGCCGAGGTTTATAAAGAATACCCCTTCCTGGGCTTGTTCAAGCATCAACCAATTTCTTAATGGGGGAAATTATATATTAAATCAGACCAAATAAAATGCCAATAATAATAACATTTAATTAATAATGTTAACTGGATGTCCTGAAAGAGAATAAGAAAATGAATCATGGTGCAAATGCAACCCCATGCAGGTTGTAAAGCATGGTGCAAAGAAAAGAATATGCACAAATCAAAATGGTATAAAGACCATTTGCTAAAATTTGTGCCATCTTTTGTCTAAACTTGTACAAAGCAAAACATTTAGAGGTCGGCCGCCCCGATTCTTGTTTAAACTCTTCGTTGGTAATTATAAGAATCTCAAAAGAGTTTACATTGTAATGGTGGGGAACTAATGTTTGCTTTTGTTGATTCCAACATATACTAAAAATCATACTGCAAATTCATTACAATTATAATTGTTCTCGACGAATTTTATATTTTGAAATCGTTGCATAATAGTTTAGTCATCTATACTATTTCTCAATATATGCAACCGAAAAATCCTTTATCCACTAACTCAAGCTTTGATTCTTTTGAAAATCTTATGATAATGAAAAAACATATATGAACTAAATTTAAATTGAAATAAGTATGAATATCTTCTCAAACTTATAAATCGAAACAAAGTGGGCAATAATTTCAAAGTAATCAAATCAATAGAGAATCATACATATATATATATGGAATAAAATAAAATTAAAAATTGACCAATAGAAGGTCACAATTGCAATACGGGATAGACAAATACATACTCAGCAAGAAAAATTGTAAGGAATAGACAAATATATACTATTGGAGAGGGGGCCGAGATCAAAGCAAAGAATGGAGAGGGGGCCGAGATCAAAGCAATACAAAGTAACCTAGATTACTTTGGACCTTTAGACCAAAGCAACATGAAATTTAGCACTCAACTTTACTTGACTGCAACAGCTCATGAAATTTCAATCATTTGTACTGCAACCTTTGTATTATTAGCTTTCTTCACATAGATTATGTCTACCACTTACTAGGTTTAAGAATTGGAGCTTCCTATAAAATTCTGGCTTTTATTTGCGGGGAAGGAGTTGACTGTAGGATATTTTCTTCATAAACACAGCTACAACAGTTTGCAATGGTTGATGCTAGTACTCACTGATGAGGATGATACATATATGAATAGCATAGCTTGTGAGCATACTCCCAAGAAATTTATAGCAATCTCATTCTTCTTACTTTGATTAGGCTTGTTACCTGGTGAAATAATGTACTCTAATATATGTTTCATCGAGCGCTCTAACACAACTCTACAAGATTAAACAACTTAGAACATAATTGTTTTTCATTCAAAAATAAAAAATTATATCATATTCACACTACCTTAAACTATTTCCACTTGTCATAAGTTCAGTTCTTAGGCACTCGAAAAAAGTTATCATACACTCTTTGAATCCTTTACATAAAAAGAGTATATGATAATTTTCGGGTGAATATTTGTTTTTTCACAACACTGAATCTTTTCCATTCTCATTCTCATACATTCAGAGAACATATAATGAAAATCTTATTTGACTCTCTCTAATTCTACTTTCTTGATTGATACTGTTACGAAAAGAGAGTGAGAAAATGAAACTTGGTGCCCAAACCCATGCATGCCATAAAAAATAAAGAAAAAGCATGGTGCAAATTAAAGAATATGCACAATTGAAATGTACCTGAAAGACCATTTGCTAAAATGTGTGCCATCTTTTGTCTAACCTTGTCCTAAGCAAAGCATCTGGAGGGCGGGCCGACGCTCACTGAAGCACTTTGTTGATAATTATGGAAATCTGAAAAGAGTACTTACACAGTTACACTCAAATGGTCGGGAGGTAATTAAGGTTGCCTTTTTTCTAATGTTTTTATATATATTATTTTTAACGTTGCTTTTGTTAATTCCTAGGCAATATATTTTTGTTTGCCAATAACTATAAGTTTATGGACATTATAGTCCCCCCCCCCCCCCCTTTTTTTTTTAAATACAAAAAACAAATGACAAAGAGAATCACCAACGGATGACATTCCTCTGATCAAATAACAGTCTCATATAGTCATTATATTCAGTGGTGGACCTATTAAGGTATAAGGAGATGTAGTTGCATCTGTCTTCGTCTGAAAAGGCATCAAAGGTGCTACATATTGTACCTCTACCCAGCCATGGAGTTGCAGTATAGGTGTTCGACTAAATGCCTAAGAGAACTTGTCTTTTTGCTCGCTTTGCTTACCACTGGCTTTTAAAAATGAAAAAATAAAAAAATCATGGCAAAAATGAAGTCGTTTTGGACCAGGCTTTAAAAAAATAAAAACAAAAGGAAATTTGACATTTCGTGGGCTTTTAATAGGGCCTCCATAATTCCTTATTTAAGTGGGATTGAGAGTTCTCTTTATTTAATTGGGCTTTAATAAGGCTTACACAATTCCTTATTTAAGTGGGATTGAGAATTCTCTTTATAAAAGTCCAATTTAACATTACCCAATTTTAACAAAGTGTGCATGCATCACAAGAATCCTGCATTTTTTTTTTCTTTCTTGAGTACCCAATTCAAAGTAAGTCAAATGCATATTTTTTTTCTTCTTGAGCAGACACCAATTTTGTATATTCATTTTTTAATAATATTTTTTTTCTTTCTTATTTAGCTCTCTTTGTATTAGTAAGATCAATAGCAAACTCAAGGAGGAGGCGGTTGCGCGACGTACGATTAGAGGTATAATTAAGTTTTATTTTTTATTATTTAATTGGTAATTTGATATTGATTTGTTAAACATGGGTTGTTTTTCAATTGTCTTTTTTTTTTTTTTTTTTTTTTGTGTGGGGGGGGGGGTTTTGTGTGTGTGCGTGGAGCTTTTGGCCTTTGAAAATTGCACGTCCCCTGAAAAATTCATAGATCTGCCAATAATCACACTTGGGATATTATGAACCAAACACAAAGATTTTGTTGATGATGACTCAAATTAGCAAGAGCACCAATAACCATATTCGTTTCATGAAACACATGCCGAACATCATAAATCTGTAAATTATGACATAAAAATACTAAACAAAATACAGAAATGAACTAAAATATATCCTTATAAAGATCATTTGCTAAAATTTGTACCATCAATCTTGTCTTAACTTTGCTTAGGCCATGTAATAAAGAGCAAAGCATGGGGAGGGGGCCGATGCTTGCCCCCAACTAGAATTTATTTAGAAAAGAGATCAAAGCAACACAAAGTAACCTAAGATTTCTTTGGACCTTTAGACCAAAGCAACATAAAATTTAGCACTCAAACTTTATACTTGACTGTAACAGCTGCTCATGAAACTTCAATGATTTGCAACTTTGTATTATTAGCTTGCCTCACATCACATAGATCATGTCACCACTTAACTAGGGTTTAGGAGCACGAGCCTGGTTTTATCTTAGACAATTTGTTCATGAAGTTAATAACGTATTGTTGTAAAATTTTCAGTTTTCGTTTTCTTTAATGAGAAAAAGGGAGATTTAAACTTGGAGTATTTCTAACAAAGTAAAAAGAGAAATACCACTAAATTAATAACCAGTTAGTTAACTTTTTAACTTGGAGTATTAAGTTAAATGATGTACTGTTTAAATTCGTTGCTTTTGAATAGTCGGGACCCGGACCCCATGCTATTATTTATTTATTTTTTAAAATTTGGGGTTCCTAATTTCATTTTGTTTTTCTTTTGTTAATTTAATAACCATCCAATATTCATCTTCATAATGTAATGCATGCAAATTCTAGTTTCACTACATTATTTTGCAATTGTGAATACATTTTGAACCCTAATTAAAAACATCAAAAAGCTCACGAATAGACCCAAACAAAAAATCGACCAAAAAGAAGACCCAAACAAAAACCGAGGACCTTATTTATAGACTTGAGCCAGCAATTTTAGCCCAAGCCCGTTTTGGGCCCAACCTCAAAATTCACACTAGGTTAGTTTTCGGACGTAATCGACCCAATGATCCATTGAGCCCAAATGGCTTCGGACCAACAATTGAATTTTGACTAATTACGGTCTGGGCCGAAGATGGACCTAACCTGGCCCATTTGAAATTCCATTTACCTTTTTTTTTGGGGTTGAAGTGATGATTCATGCCAAAGCTTAATTGTTCATTGGCTGTGGAACTCACAATCCTCACCAACAGGTAAGCCAAAACAGCTCCCTGGTTGCCTTCATACTCTTCCCAGAAAACGTCAAATTTTAAAGGACACGTGGCTAACGCTGCTGGCGATGCACCACCGCTGTGGTCCCCACCCTTACGCCACGCGTTCCCCCGTCTTTGCCCTTCGGGTACGGGTCACGTGGGCCGTCTAATATTTTTAATTTGTTTATGTTTTTCTGGTAAGATTTTCTGTGATAACCTCACCCGGGTGGGCCCCAACCCATTCCATACCGTCACTTTTACAACCGGGAACCGGTTCTCACACGCTCCAGCCCTCCTCTCCTTGAGAAAACTCTAGCGTACCAAAAAACCGGTCTAACAAGTTCGCGGTTCAGTAGTGTCTACGTGTCTCAAAATAAAATTTCTAGAGCAATTAAGTGGGTCCCGAGGTGGGTGACGAAATCATAACCTTGGATGTGGAATTTAAATAGGGGAGCTCTTCTAGTACAGTTATATACTGTGAGATTATATGGAATTGCAGAGAAATTGTGAGATTCCGAGGCCAAAAATCTAGGGTTTTTATTTGTGATTGGCTTTTTCTCTCGGCAAGTAAGTCCCTCTAAGATTTTCTTTGATTTTAAAAAATTCGAATTTTGACCTTTCGTTTATAAAATTGGAATTTATTTGTGTGGTTGATTTCTAGGGTTTCAAGAATTGGGGTTTTTTGTGTGTGGAATGTATTGATTTTTTAGGGATTATGATTTGGTTCTCTCTGTCTGCGTGGTTATGGCATGGAATTGTGTTTTGGGTATCTTTCGGTTTTGTGGAATTTGACTGTTTCTCGGGTCAGAGTTTGATTGTGCTCTCAAGAGGGGGAAAGAGGAGATTTTGGTATAAATGTTTGGTAACTTTATTTTATTTTCCATCCATTGTGGTCTTGTCTGTGGCTGCATGTTTCTTATACATTAAGAGGAACTCTCATATTTTGATCACTGACTTGAATTTTTGTTTTTTTATTCTCTTGTATATAGAACTAAGAGTTGGTGTCTATCTAAGGATATTTGAGGCATGCAGTCGAAGTCTGAAACTGAAAATAGACTTCATGCTGATCATCATACCATCCCACCAAACAGTGTTTATTCAGAACCGTGGTGGCGGGGTGTTGGCTATAACCCCATCTCCCCAGCCGTTACAGGGAGGAATGCATCCAACTCATCTTCGTTAGAATGCCCAAATGGTGGTTCAGAGTCCAATGACGATCGATCATTGTCCAATGATGAGCCAAATGAAGATGATGATGATGATGCCACCAAAGAGTCACAGATTACGTCTCCAAGATCAGGTAACAATTCCTACAATATCTGGTGATTTGGTATAAATGTTTTTTCACCTCTTTGTTGGTTTCACGTTTTAATATTTTATTTCAACTTCAGCTGGCAATGATGGGCAAGAGCGCCAAAATGTGCCGCATGTTGGATCTACTGTACCTACAGTTCGTGATGATTGCCTTGCGCAACCGCCACAGCTTGAGCTTGTTGGTCACTCTATTGTAAGTTCATTTTACTTTGTTCCAAGATTTATTGCCTCCTGCATGGTGCAACTCCGTTGATAGTTCGTCAAATATTGAACAAGGTTCTGTAATTTTTAATTTAAAAGTGGGCACTTATACTTGCATGATTTTGGAATGTAAGATTCCTACCTTTCCCGCATTTGTTTTGTAGGCTTGTGCTTCAAATCCTTATCAGGATCCTTATTATGCGGGAATGATGGCATCTTATGGACATCAGCCTTTGGTATGTTAAACAGTAATATCCTTGAGTGTAATAGAATTCTACATGCAATGTTGGATTTGTATGATATTATCTTTTGTGCAGTGATGCAATGATAGAGTTTATGCAGATATCATACTTCCCTTATCCACTCTCTAAACAATAATTATATATCTATTTATATCTCTAAACAACTTCAAGGATTGTTGGTAGGAGTATTTAAATTCCCTTTATTGTTTCTTTTCAAAACAAAAATATCAACGATGTTTATCATATTTGTGATGGTAGTGAAAGGGGGATGGGTACTTGAGGTTTATCAGGACTTGTAACTTAGGTCACCTATGATCCTATCCAGTTAACATTTTGGATGGGGTAATTATTTGGTCTGATTGAGTAAATGAGGAAAGGATAATTTTTCCTTTGAAGTTGCTGCATTCTGTTATTAGTAGCTGAAATCTAAGTTTTGGTATGGTCTTTCGGGGTTTGAATTTGAAGCTTTAAGTTTAAAATATTACTGATAGGATACTAGTGGTTTTTCTTAATTTTTCTTTGTAGCTAGTATTTACTTCTTACTACTTCTATGGTTTGGTATTCCATTATCCTTATTAACCAAATCCCACATTGTCCATATGCTGCATGTTTTTACATCTCACTCTATAGGAAAATGATAATGATGATAATATGGTGGGAGTGAAGCACTAGCAACAACTTGCCAAGATATCGATCTTCTTTGAAAGCCCAAAGCCTGTTGGCAAAAATCCAATTTTAAAACCTTTTTATCTAAAGAGAAATATCCATCATACAAGAATTGAATTGGTAAAACTATAAAATAACTAGGTTTAAAGGTCAATTGAAGAGTTAGTGTCGACTGTTATTAAGAATCGGTTTAGTTTGGGTCTTGGAAATACTAAATGTCTAAGTTTGCTTACAGTCTCCTACTATTTCTTGAGTTTCTAGTATCTATTACAAGTCTGGGTATTTCTTGGAGTCTATGGGAGTTCTCTTTGAAGACTACAATTCTAAAGCAAATCAGATTTTGGATAAATGAAGTGAAGTGTTGTTGAAAGGCTTGGTGCCTTGATATCTCCGTCTGCACTTTCCCTTTTATTTCTATATCTCTCTAATTTGTCTAAGATTACAGCAGGCCTAAATTTTTTTTTCCCTGAACTTTTTTGACGACTGAAATAAAGCCTACCACAGTCCTGGGCAAAAGATCACCTTGTGTAGTCATACATCAAAAGATCACTTTGTGTTGTCATACATCGTGGTGGTGCTGGTGATAAAAAAGATTAGTTATAATTTTCAGCCCTTTCAAGTTGTGTTTCTTTGGTATGATATGAACTTATTCTGGGGTGGATTTGGAAGGTGAACAGTAGTAAATATCTTGATATGTACGTAATGCTGAACATATGTTTCAATTGGTTAGGGCTATCCTCCTTTTCTTGGAATGCCACATGCTAGAATGCCATTGCCTCTTGAGATGGCACAGGAGCCTGTGTATGTGAATGCAAAACAATACCAAGGGATTCTAAGGCGAAGACAGGCACGTGCAAAAGCAGAACTTGAAAGGAAGCTAATTAAAGTCAGGAAGGTAGAAATTTAACTTGCAGACACAAAGCCTTTAATGCTATAATATACATGTTTTATTTCATATATGTGATGTGAATGTGATATGTGTATGAGTCATCGTGCTCACACGCCTATATTTCTACTTCTAATCCCATCTCTTCGGACTGTATGCATTGAGTCTGTTCTATTTGGCTAATAGGAAGTATTGACTTTGACATAATCACAATTTAATTGAAGACTTCTGATCTTGTGCAATGAGCTTTGAAAATTTTCAGCTTACACACTGTCACGTGCTTAAGAAGTTGGTTCCAATATTGTGATGTGCTCACTTGTGAGCATATCACGGAATCTTACAAAGTTGGTATACATATGAGTTTTTGGGTTTTGATATACCCTTCATATCAGGAACAACTTATTTGACTTGCGCACTTTCTAGTCTCTATTGCTTCCATGAACTTATTTGACTTTCTACTCTCTCTCTTACCAATCAAAGATTTGCATGCTCAAATTTTATCCCTTAGTGTTGATTATAATTGATTTTATAATCACGTAACAGGGATAAATATACATTTTAGTGCTGATTACAATTGAGTTTACTACGAAGTAGTTCAACGATTGTGTTATTGATATTTGGTAACATTTTAGTAACCGTGTTTGTCTGATCGGCTTCTTGTGAGATTACTGTTTACAGTAACCATAGGATGTTTGTTGTAAGAGGCAGAGGATAAACAGTTGTAGATTTGGTTTTTTGGGGGAGATGAGTAGTATATAATATATATGTGTGGGTGTGATGATACTTCGGTTAACGAATTCCAACTCAAATTGTTAGTGTTGGTATTTATATTAAACATGAATGTATCTATAAGCCTAGCTGACTTTGGTAACTTATTAATTCTCATTTTCTACAGCCATATCTTCATGAATCACGACATCAACATGCTATGAGAAGGGCGAGAGGTACTGGAGGACGTTTTGCAAAGAAAACTAATGGTGATAAATCAAACAGCACTGGCCAAGAAAAGGGCACAGGCTCTGGTCCAGCCCACTCGTCACAATCTGGCAGTTCATCAGGTTCAGAACCCTTTCCCTCAGATTCTGCTGAAACATGGAATTCCTCCAATAGTCAGCAAGAAGGAAGAGGATCCCAAGTGCATGACCCGTACTCAGCTCACAATTATGCAAATGGCAGTGGCTGCTTCCAGACTCATGGTGGCTTGCAGGCTTCGATGTATCCTTCATACTCGGGCAAGAGAGGGGAAGAAGGAGATTGTACAGGCCAGCAACGGGGAAGCATCTCTTCGAATCAGGCCTCACAGAGGCGTCTTGCCATCCAGTGACTGGGAGGTGGATGCCAAGGTGGAGGATTGGACCCTTATAACAGAAAAAGGGTCGGTCCCCTGGTTATATCTTTGGCAATGTGTTTGCCAGGCGGCAATTCATTCTTGGCTTTGTTCTTGTGCTTGTGGCATAGATGAATGGCAGGAGAGTGATATGAATGGGCCATTTGGATTCTGTGAAGTCCTTTGATGCCTGAGTTCATTACATCCTTCCTATTTTTGCCTGATGTACAGAGTAGTTTTCAGTAATTTGAAGTACATATGGAAAACTGAAATTTAAACGAATAGTACTCTAGTTTAATGTATAAACCATCGTGTGTATTATGTTTGTCACCTTGAATTTGAGCTGTGTGGTTGGCGACATATTGTGGTTTCTTTTGTTTTCATATGTGGATTATTCTCCTGCATGCTTGAGGCATGTGCAGACTTCAACGAAGTTCAAATGTCATCAGATCCGATTTTAGATTAGTATTAAAATCGAATCATGATTGGCTACCCTGTTATAATGGTAGGCTAAATTGCATATAATTGTCCTAACCAGAGGTGCATCAACCAGCTGGTGTACTCGGAATATAAGAAATTGGAACATATAAAAAACAAGACCTATTTCTTAGAATCATTTTTATAATTGGCCTAACCGGAGAACTGTTTCTTAGAATCATTTTTATAATTGGAGACTTTTCAACCAACACAGATTATTTTGAATTTATTATAAGAAAAATGTAAGAAAAGTTTTGGAAATAGAAAAATAATACTTTCTTAGTTTTCTATCTCCATAGTACCAGTATACACGATGCTTTGCAATCTGCAAACCCAAAACAATCCCCACTTAAGGAGTCAATTACTAAACTTTATAAATTTTTCTCACACAGATTCTTAATGGACCTTTATAAATCCGACAAAAAGAGCACAATTTTGTAACTAACTGCTTTATTGTCGGATACATTGTTTTACACTCGAATTTAAAGACAAGGGGTAAAGAGAATGCGATGTGTTCTTTAGGTATTGCATAATTTATAATCATATATCATGTTTTTGTTCACCGCTATTGTCTAGGTTTTCCTCACTATTGTCTAGGTTTTCATCACTGTTCTCTAGATTTTCACTAACTTCTGCCTCATGCTGCTCTGTGACAGTTTCTGCACCCATGCCATCAGGTGGTGTCACACCTTCCTCAGTTGCATTGCTTGCCTCTGTCGCATTAACTACTGGTTGCAGATTCTCCATCATCCCAGAAAGCGCCAATCTTGGAGACCATTCAAGAACATCATCAATTATGTTTGATACACGTTTCTGATACCTGCAAGAATATAGAGTTTATTATTAGTACGTTTGGCAAGGCCAAAAAGCAAAGAACTGGTTTGGCAAGTAATCAGGCAAAGCAGTGTGTTGCACTCATAGAGCAAAAGATCCGGATTAGGGATCCCAACAAATGATCACAAATAAAGGGAAAAGGTATTCAAATTATTCTAGATCTGAAATTTTCGAAATATCATCATGCTTAGCCAGCCACAATTTGTCCCCCCAAGCAATAACGTGACTTTAACCTCGTAGTATAGCATGCCAAAAGATCAGCCTCAGGCCGTCAAATGCCATTATGGTATATATTTAGTAGAAGTAGAACTCACCTGGCTCTAGCAGCTTCATCAGGAGCATGATGCCTCAGTAGCAATATGACCAGCACTCCAACTGCCGCATAGAAAACTCGTGTTGTCCACTTTGGTCGCTCCTCCTCATCTTTCTTGGGCCAGAAACGGAACAATTCTCTCAAAGTAGCTTCCTCGGCGAGAATGTTCGGGAAAAACCAAACTCGCTTCCCCAAAATAATGTATAGAGCTCCAAATATTGCACCCCTCACTGGAAATTAAGAAAATGAAACCAAAAAAAAAAAAAATAATGTTTATGTTGAATATGACAGGGAACAGAGCATTACAAGAATAATTATTTGCACAAACAAATAAAGGAACTACAAGATCACAGAAAAAGCCAACTGAAGCTGGAAGTCAACTCAAAAATCTTTAAAAAAATTCTTGAGGTTTCTAAATGCACATATAATGAATACTCGAAAGATGATAATCAATACAAAGATCTGCAAGTCTGCAAGACAGAAATTTTGAAGTCTTTTAGGCCAAGATGATGGCAAATCCAGATAATAAAAACAACTGTAACTGTAAGCAGTAGTTATGGGACTCTTATAATATGTGTGCAACCATACTTGAACAAAGAATAAGATTTGAACCTAGGATCTATGGCATCCCCACCCTATCCCAATTCCATTTAAATTAGAACTCACCAGAGTCTTAAAGGTATATTGACATTGAATTTGGACACTAACGTCAAATAAAAGAAATTGTTAGCTTATAAAGGTTCAAGTCTGTAGAGACTGTAGAGAGGCAAAAGGCTGCAAATTATTTACTAATACTTTGCAATCGAGAAATGGAAAAAACATTGGTAGCCAAGGATTCCTAAAAACAATACAAGCTAACTAGCAACTGTGCATTTTGCTGAAAACCTGCAATAAAAGTTTCTGCCAATCATTGAAAAGTAGCACTGACTTTCTTTCACAGAGGAGGGTTAAAAAAAATGAAAAAAAGAAGATAGTCCCTCGTACAATAATTTGATCCTCATAAATAGGCAAGAAACATTTCAAAAAAGGTGAAAGGGACAACAAACAGCGTAATCCATAATGCAGAGGTGGTGGTGTGTCCTACTTAGTTACAACCCTGATCTTAAGAAACTCTGCTGGACTTGGGCTAGTACCTGGGCCTTAAAAAATAACTAGCTATATTTCTACCAATGCTATCAAAGTAAGAGTACTTTCCATGTTCCCCATTTATACTGCAGACTTAGGATAATCTACTAGATTCAGAATTTAATGAAAAGGAAAATTCCAGAAATTCATGCCTACCTTGAATTAAAGGCGACACTCTTTAAATGATGGTGTAGTCATTTTCTCACAAGAATAAGGAACTGAATGCATTGACAAAATAGTACTAAGCAACAAAGTACTAAACGTAACTGCATCTACGTATCCTATTAAACCTATAGGAATAGTTGTACAAGCATGTCACTAACTCTAATACAGCCTGACTTTTCTAAATAAGTTAAACAACCTCTAACCAATATAAATGCCAATTTGGATGTCCAAAAAATGACTAGTGAGCAGAATTTTTCCTATAACAAAGGAGCAAGTGCGATAAAATAGTGCAGCTTTTTAAATAGGGGTGAAAGGTATAAACCTAATTGTTTTTTTTTTTTTTACTAGTATCCACATCATCTTTAAATAATAAGATTTTAAATGAAAAAATTTCACGGTTCACAATGAAGACATAAGCCCAGAAGTTCAGAACTTACAAACAAGTAGAGAAAGAAACAGTAGCAGGACCCCGAGACATGAGTAGAGTATTAATAGCTTGCACCGATGGGGATATACAGGAAACAAGCAAATTGCCAATGTCACCACTGGCCAGAAAAATGAGAGAAGCGTCTGCCAGAGAGGCCGCCGTTTAACAAAAGTCCATGCAAAGAAGGCGTCATTCTCAGAAAATACTTGGTCCTGCAAAAGACGTCAAGGAATTACTAAATTTGGTGTGTGGTGCTTAAAAGCATACATGAAGAGAAGGCATAGCACACAGAAAGAGAGGGTTAAAATATTAATAAACTTACTCAAAGGATAAGTTTCATACATTTTGGTTGGCACCATTAAGTTATTTCACCTTCATAGTTTCAAAGTTTTACAAAGAAGCACAAAAACAATTCTGGTTCACACATGCATACAAAGTGAAAAAGATAATCTCATTTCAAGAAATTATGAATATAGCATAAACAGTATAAAACAAAAACATAGATATCTAAGGTGAAAGTAAAAAGGACACAACATTATCACCACATGAATACAAGTATAAAGTAAATGTACATAGTCTAAGCATGGTCATGAAGACCATGAGCACATGGACAAAGCAGATATACTGAAACAGAAAAACCCCATTTATTCATCTTAACCGGTCCCGAACAAACAAAAAGAAAGCCTTGTCCAATCTAAAGTATACTATACAAACTGTTTTCACCAAATATAAGCCTTGTCCAGTGTCCAATCTAAGCCTTGTCCAGTGTCATGATTGTAGAATATATGGAACACCAAATACAAAAGGAGTCCATCACAAACATGAAAAGGAGAAACTAGTAGGCAGAGCCTGGTAATTGCAAGGGCAGCAAGTTACTAGTTCAAAAGCAATTAAGAGGTTAACTTACTGGAAAGATCTCCAAATGTGCAGGCCATGTAGACAACTTTTTCTTTCCAGGGCGAAGGGTTTTCACCACACGATCACAGCGAACTAGAAGATTCTTTCCCAGTAAAACATCAGCAATATCTTCAGCTTCTAGATTTCTATCTGATTCTAGAATATCTTTGAGTTCAGGATGATTCCTCAAAAATCTTACAAAATCCTTCCCCCTGAAATATTCCACTCGTGTCTCCTGTAGAACAGCCCACCTAGACACCAAATCCTTATGGTCTCTCACCTTCTCTGCAAACAACTGGAACACATCCTTCTGGATAGCTTGTTTCTGAAAGAAAGTCAAATGGCAATCAGAAAAACAAGGAAAATACAAGCAGGCTATAAGAACGCAAACCAATTGGCCAAAACATATCTTCCTTGAAAGAAAAAAATCCAAAACATTATTGGACAAAAACAAGCATGAAGCCAAAAATATATATTCAAAAGAATTAAAATTCGTTGCCAGTATCACCATGTAGGACACCATCTAAGTCTGCAATGCAAAATATCTCCAAATTTCATTATGTGAGCTATGTACGAATTTTTTTTTGAATTAGTCTCAGGCTCTTTCACCCTAGAAACTCAATTTTGCAAGATACCTAGAAGACTAGATGTTTTGCTATTGCAATCTAAGTCCAATATTTTGCATGTTCGGCCAAAAGAACATAATAGAAACACAAAGTTATCATGTTGAAGGAATTCAATTCTATCGTAGCTTAGAGTAAATTACAGTATCTGACAGATAAATAAGAAATCCTCCGCTTACAATTCCCTCCAATGATATGGCTCAAAGTCCTACATTCAAAAAGTTCCACTTTGGGTAGAAAATACAAACATACTAGACTCAGATATTAATTACAAAGGAATGTCCTCTGGGAATTGTTTTAACTTAATGTAAAGATGTACAGAGTGATCAAAGGAAAGCACGTGGTCAGAGTTTCTCTTTTAGAGCTTTCCTGGAATTAGAGCCCATCTATGATTTCTTTTCTTTTTTTGGTTCTAATCTATGATTACTCTCCATTGCTCACACAACACTAGGTAAAATAATTCTAACAATTGTTCATGCAAGAAACAAGAAGTGATCATTGACCATCTTGTGATCCATCTTGCAGTAGCCTCTTCCGCTCTACCGCATTCTGTTTTCCTTTGCCCAGTAGACTTTATTTTTTCTCCTTTTTCTAGGCTAAACCATGTTGCTAATTAGAAAAGCCCTGCCTGTCCACTACGCTAAAGATGCCAAAAACACAAAATCAGGACAGACCAAATCGCACATATTTCAAAAGCTCTACCCTACACAACAAAATGATCCAACTTTCCATAACACATTCTTGCACCCTGAAGTACCTTCGATAACATTGAAGCAGACCCAACCCTAGTGACGATTTCCCCAAATGGGTAGTCATAATTGTTCCAAAATATGCCCCTATAATTCTAATTTACAATTTTGCATTTCTGAAACAATTAAACACATTATGTTCAAAACTTTCAACTAGTTTCCTCTCCTACCCTTTTCAGCAACCCAGCAGAGCAACAAAAAGACCAGTGCTTTTCACTACACATTATTGCAAGTAGTACAAATCAATCAGCAATTTGCATTACCCAGATATATACAAAATTCAATTGGGTATTTCATATAGATGAAACCCTAGATCAAGGATGAGAGAGAATCAGAGAAAGAGAACAAACCCTAGGAGGGGTATCAGAGTTGGAATCTCTGCCGCCGTTCTGAATAGCGCCTGATGACCTTCGCACCCTTTTCTTCTCTGCCCCTCCTGCTTTCTTCATTTCTTCAATACCTTTCTGTTTTTTTTGCCTCTGTGTCTGTGTTTTGTTCTGAAATGTATAGAGAGTAAAAAAATAAAAATAAAAATAATAATTACGTCTTTACATTAGGTCGCACTGTTTCGTTTAAATTGGTGGAAATAATTACTGTAAAATGTAATTTGCAATTGTATTTTTCTTTTCTTTCATTTTGGCCAATTTGTGTTTTTCTTTTTCTTTTTTTTCTTTTTGGCTTCTTCTTATATTACGTGATTTCCTTTTGTTTCTTTTTCTTTTCTTTGTAAGTCTGTAAATAAAATATAAAAGGGAAAATAAAAGAAAAGTTTATGGTGTTTGTGTTTAAATTTTTTATCTAAATATTTTATCTTAGAAAAAAAAAATTAATTTGACATTTCTTCTAACAAACTACCACTAGGCTAAGAATTTAATCTTTGGTAACACAATCTTCATGCATTTAATGTTAGCAAAAATTGGTAACAGCATATAATGTTGGGTAGTTAGTGTGTCTTATGAGTACTTATAGTGTCTTAGTAGAATACCTTCATGTGTTGTAATTTGTCTAACGTTGTATAATATAAGCGGATATATATATTTATATTATACTTTAAAAGTGGCCCGCATCGACCATGTTGGATCCAGAGTTTCTGCATCTAGTTTGGTGCATTTACTAAAATCTCGACCATTTGATTATTCTAATTATATTAATTCATCCACATTAGCATTGCAATAGCATCTTTAAAAAAATAGATGTTGTACTATATCACCATTCTCCATCTTTAAGAGCATTTTCAGCAGCCCACTCGGGCTCGGGCTGGGGGGGGGGGAGCCCAAAAGCATCTTCCAGCAACAAGTGCTGGCCCGGGCAGTGTGGGGTCCACTTGCCTCGGCTGGCCCGAAGGCGGAGACAGCCCGAGCGAGAGCCCGAGTGCAAGCTGACGTCATCGCTGATACCAACGTGATGTCAGCACTCGGTTGTAAATTTCTTTTACCATTGGCGCGTGCATTGCGTTAAAAAAAAATTCAAAATCGCGCGTCAGCTTTTGCGCCCAACGGTAACGTGCGACATGGCAGCCTCTCGTCCTTCCGATTTCACCTTGTCAGCCAATCCGATGGGGGCAAAAAATGATGAAAAAAAATCGTAAATTTTTTTTTAAAATCCCAAAAAATACTGACTTTTTTTTTCTATAAATACCAACACCTACTCTTCAGTTTTAACAACAAATTCTCATACATCTTCTCTTTCTCCAACTATTATTCACTTTCTATTCAATATTTTCTTCACTTTTTACTCTAAATTGTTTTCATTTTCAAGTATAATTTTTCTCTATCATTATGGCTTTTTCTCAAGAAACCGGAGGGGCATGGAGCATCATGGAAGATGTCTTGTTGTGTGAGTATTGGGTCCAAATTTGTCATGATCCCATATCGGGTAATGAGATGAAATTCAGTCAAATGTG
>NC_024128.1:18501318-18521786 GCF_000346735.1 Prunus mume
CCATCGTTGCCGGCCACGCCACTCTCCTCTCTCCATATTTTACATACACGGCTCCTGCCGCCGGGTTCACACCATACATAAATCTCCGTACCTTTGTTTAGCTATTGTTTCTCCTAGATTCAATTTACCTAACTTAGGCATCGGAGGGCCTTTAATCAATAACCCTGGGGTGTGGTCTATTTACTCTGGTCTTTTTTACAGGAATCGAGGAAGAGAGAGAAGGAAGATCAAAGGTTGAAGAATCCACAAGCGAATATTCTCTCGTAAGGATTTTTGCACAAACAATAATATTATAGTATATTGGATTAGTTTTAGGATATTTACCCTTAAAATAAAATAAAATATTATATTAGGTTAACTTTCTTCTACTCATCTCTCTTAAATCTTCTAGGTCAGTTCATGACACTTGCACTAAAAACTCCTAAAGTTTTAACCTTTCTTTCTCTTCGTCTTCCCCTTTTGTTTAAGCTTTGTGAATCTTTTATTTACCTCATATTTTTAATGTATGAGTTGGGTACTTTAATATTGCACTTTATGAACTCGTTATTTTTCTATTTCTTTTCTATGTTGGAATATAAATTATCACTTTTTAAGTCTTTAATAGTGTACATGATGAAATTAGTATTTAACCAATTTAAAATATGAAATTCATGATAATTGTGAAGAGAAGACAAATTTTATAAAGGGCCCCTTCTAATGTGAAATCCTGGCTCTGCCACTGAATAGAGAGTTGGCACATTCATAGTAAAACTGAAGTTTGGGTGTGACATTATCAAAAACATACCAACTTTATTTTTATTTTTATTTTTTTTAGTACAAGCGATAATCTAAATTACAGGAAAGAGAATTTCTCACACACACTACCAAGATGCCATGAAAGTTCAAATCTTAGTCGGCATTTGATATCTACAATCATTTTGGAGGTCATTCCACCTCCAATCCAATGTAACATGAATTCTTCTTGTATAATTTATTGGGTGCATAAGCTACAAAATTATGTCCATGTACAGATAAAGCTCTTAAACAGGCATAAAGTTCTTCAAATTAAGCAATAAAACATGTTGCGCATAAATTTCTTATTACTTTACAATCATACACTTGTTATTTATTGTCAGTATGTTATGCCTCAGTTGGTTGAACTCTATCACCTTCATTCATGCGAGCAAAGATTTGAAACCCCCAGGCACCCAATGAATATTTGTGTAAGCCCCTCTCCCACAATCACTTGTTCTAAAGAAAAATTCACTTGTTATTTATTACTTCACAAAACCACCATGGAATGGATTGCCCAAACTGATATTTGTGTTGTCGATCGCTGCAAGTTGTCATTTCATATAAGGACAAACTTGTAATTCAAATTATAATCTGAGTGAGACAGTGGAATTACAAATTTTGTGTGGAATTTAGTTTGTTAATATTTTATTTATGGTCCTGATAAATGTAGTTTGCTAATATTTTATTATAAGTTAAACTGTAACAATGGTTCCTAATTATACTTCTGTTTGCATTTTTGTCATTATACTTCTGTTTGCATTTTTGTCATTGAATTTCAATAATAGTTATTGTGGTCCTTAAACTTGGGCCACATTGCACTATTTATCCTTAATGTCAACAACTTGGTGGAACTAGCATGAGGGCTACCTAGCCTTTTTTTAAATTAAAATATACTACATGTGGATTAATGTGATCCACACCATAAAAGTTTTGTAATCCATCCAAGTGTAGCTTAGTAACCCATTGTTCACTAAACATTGTCGGCCTATAATCATTAATTTGTTTGCTGAATTAAAAAGCATAATTCCTTAGTAAACACTAATGACTTTAACTCTCTACCTTTTCATATTTTCTCCTGATGTTTCCTTAATTTGTCGTCAATATTCATGTTAATGGTCATCATATCGCCTTTTACAAATTAGCTAGCCTAGGAGTGGGCACATTGCGGTTTAGATGGAGAATAAGTTTCTAACATATTCTATGATTGTCTACAATGAAAAAGAACTTGTTGAGAATATCAATTTGGATGCAATGACAATTTTTTTTTTATTTCTCTCAAGAATCATAGGGCCCAACTTGAATGGGTCTTTCAATTATGTTGTTGGATATATTTTAATTTTGATAATATGTGTATTTTTATTGCATTTAATATTTATTTATTTTATATTAAAGCTTATTGGAAATTAGTCAATGTAGCAATGAACTATTGTGATTTATATGATATACCTTTATTTCTAGAAACATTATATAAATTGTAAGTACCCAAAAAAAAAGGGACATTTTGGAAAAAGCCAAAGGAGAGATAAATATTTTGAAAAGAAGCCAAAATGGACAAAAATGCCCTTATTTATTTTTGGATTTCCTAAGGAATCCTTTACATTTGCATGTCTTTAATTTGAAAGTTGAGGAGTTTTTCTATTTATTTTTTTTGGAAAAGTTTTGGCTTTTTCCAAAGTGAAAGTTTTTTGTAGCTAAAACCTAAATTTACTTTTAAAAATTTATTAGTTAAGCTAATAACTTTAGTTAGTCCACCCTTAGTCTACCCATTGAAAAATTCATGGTTCCGCCCTTATATATATTAAAGATGGGAGGTAAAATTCTTCACAAAAACCTTTGTAATTTGAATATGGTGAATAGTGGAATTTATTTTATGTAAAATCAATTAATTCACAAAAGGAATAACTTTGTGTAAAAGAGTGAATTATTTTTATGTACTTAGTAGTGAACAATTGTAGTGTATAATGTCAGTTTTATCATGAATTATACATGAAAGTAGTACCTTTAATTTTTCATCTAAAAAATTTTGGAGACGTGTACACGTTTACCCCTTGGAATAAAAATCATACGTCACTGGATTTTCATCAGCCCATGTTAGTAAACATGTCAAAGTTTAGAGTGAACCTAAATTTGCAAATAACATGTCAAAGTTTAGAGTGAACCTAGATTTGCAAATGTGAATTAGTTTAGTGTACCCACCTTTTGCACTCGAACTCAAATTCCCGACCACCACAAAATAAAATAGTTTAGAATTTTTTTTTATTAAAAAAAAAACTTAAATTTAAATAACTCAAAGAGTGCCACGTCATTTGGTGAACATATTTGGTGTTTGCTGGATACCCCGCATAAAACAAGGTTATAATAGCAATTTCATTTTTATGAGAGAATAGAAGGAGCAATTTTTTGGGTACTCGGGCTATGTGGTGATATGACTGTCACACCAAAGAATTACTATGTTCAAATACAATATATCTATGAGAAACTCCAAGGTGAAAGCGTTACATGTGGTGTTACCAATTCAATCATGTTACGACATGTATAGTTATTTATTTCCGTATTACCTATCGAAAAATAAAAGATAAAAGAAAAAGAACAAAATTGAACAAAACTAAAATTCTATGAATTTATCATGTCTTCAAGTTAAGCAGATTTTCGAAATGTAATCATGGTTATGGGTATCCATCACATCCACTGGTTCAAGAGTACTACCAAAATCAGTGCAAAGAAATGCTTTAGCAAGCAAATCAGCCACAAAAGAACCAATTAATTATGAACTGAAAACTTGTTACAACAAATGATTAGGCAAACAAAAACACTGCCTAAAATGATGCAACCAAATTAGTAGAAGAACCCCAATTACTATAACACACATTTTCCTCTATCATGACAAATACACACACATGCATATTACTCACACTACAACACCTGATTGTACTCACATTTGCAAAAACTCAGTCAGCCATTCTATACTCTATCATCTGGTCCCGCAAGCATCACCTGCCATTCAAATAATTTCCACTCCAAACATCATATTAAGTAGAAAATAAATAATAAAAACTAGAGAAATATAAAATAAACAAAAAAAGAAAATAGTAAGCCAGAAAATATTATTGAAATTGCAAAACTTCATCAGAAAGGCAACACTAATTAAACTTCCTATGGATATATTTCCCGGTTCATACCAAACTAAAAAGAAAAAATATTTAAAGCCACAGTACGATGGAATGCAAAAAAACTAAGAAGTGACATACATTGCAATCAAGAGCATATTTCCTGGCAAGTATAATGGCTGCATTTCTTTCTCTCTCTGTTTCAAATGTCAATACAAATGAGAGACCCTTCCTTGCTTGCCAATACATTGCCTTTGCCGCATTAGTAATATCGCCTCTAACGCCGCATAGCTATACACACAGAGATTATTAAAGTGTTAAAGTGGCTTGTCTGGGACGTACAAGCAATTAAAGCATGCAAGAAGAAATAATAGCCACGTGTTTCAAAAGAATAGAGGAGGTACTTAGGTCTAAAGGAAATAAAATTTCTTATAATTTTGGAAGGTAGGTAAATGCTCTATTGGTCAGAGGGACATAAAAGCATAAGGCAATCAAAATTTTGGTTTGTATATACAACCCCAAATGATGCATTATGAGGAAGCATTCTGCTGAGATATTCACATGTGTTCTTCATTATCAGGAGGGCATTATACAAGTAAGGATGCTAGAATTCGAACCCAAAAATTGATACTAGAATGGGAAAAAATCAAGAAAGGAATCCCTTATGGCATAATTACAGCCTCAAAACAAAAGCCTACTTTGGGAATTAAAATACGACAATCACCAATAAAACAAAATTTTATTCCAACACCAACAGCGAAGTATATATTACTCTCACCAATCCTAGGTCCACGACTTGAAATAACAGGATGCTTTCATCTTTAACTAGGGCTTATTCTACTTTTTTTTTTCTTCATGTTAAATGAAAGAAGTTGCATTTTTCAAGTATCTGAAGATGGATTTGTTACCGAAATGTGCGAATGAGTTTTCCTTCATCAATTTATGTTTAATAACATAGATTCAAGTGAGAATGACCTTACCTGCATTGAAGAGGAATATATTTCTCTAGACTTTGTAATCCATCCTCTACTAAGCTTCATCCTCATCTTCCCAACATGAAATGCATGAACAGAATGTGATGGATGATCTTGTCCATTCACTTTTGAAATAACCACCTACAAAACATCCAAAACAGAACTAGCTGAGAGCAAAATTGTCTATTTCTGCACACAAGCATTCAATGAAAATACTGTATGTATCTTTTCTTTCTTTCTTTTCAAATCAACACATGATAAGAAATCATGATATACGCAAGCCATAGATTCAAAAGTCTATGCAGCCTGATTATGGCATTATCTTGTTTTTCTTGAAAAGACATACGGACTGTAGTATTATAGTCATAACGTGATGAATCTCCAAAATGAGGGAAAGTTCCCACTAAATTTGCACCAGCAACAAGTCTCTGATAATTTTAGCGCGTTCTGTGATAGCAAAGATTGGCAGTTTGGATTAGGAACATGATGTAATATTCTAAATGACCAAAACACATCCAACAAGTCAATTCAAACTTCCTTGCAGATTCAAGCTCAAAGTTGTGAAAGCCTTTTGTCATGCTGGATACCGAGGATACATCTCTTGTCCTCGTGAGGCCTAATAAGTTCTGCTTATTAGCATAGTACCACATCGCTTGGGTACCTTTGGGATGCAATGTGTATAAAAGAATGGGCAACCTTCCTTGTAATCCAGTTTTCAAGGGAGAGTTCTACTTCTACCTATGAGTTTATCGTGGTATAGAAGTCAGTTTACTGAAGGGATGCGTCGGGTTCCAGTCTCCTACTCTTTGCAGAGAGGATAACCCGTGTGTCTCCGGCCCTGGTGCTAAGGGGTAATATTACCTGAGAAGCTAACTGAGGGAATCTCATGAATTGATGGCTAGAATTCTAAAGACCATGAAAGGTCAGTATCTATGTAGATTAAACCATGTGTCTGCATCAATGGAAACATTAGATGCACCACGTAGAGATCAGAACTTTACCTTACCCTGGCACAATTTGGTCCATAAGAATTTTTAGGCATATGAGAACATAATTAAGACATTTTTGTTCACTTTGACATAGATGAGCACGAAGCAATTTATTGCAACACAATACGAATCATCAAGCAGATAAATATGGAAGTAACAAGAGATAAGTAGGATCTTACATTAAATTCAGTGTTAGATTTTCTCAAAAGTGTATCTACATAGCTTCCAAGTCCTGCAGCTGTTAAAAGTAACTTAATCAAAATTTTGTTTGCTCTCCTCTAAGACCAATTTAATATGTACAATGGATAATATACTCTAAGGAGAAGCTTAAATCTGGAAATTTACTTTGGATTACATGAGGAAAAAATAAGTTACACTTCTAAAAGTAATATCTTAGGAAAAAATTCATATTGAGCATTTTAGAGAAATACCAACCAGGATCAATTGGGCAAGCGGTCGTCACTGTGACTCTTTGGTCGTTGGAAATAATGTCTGCTTGTAGGATTCGGCCAACATCAAAGGGTTCTGGAGCATAAATTGACTTGTTGGCACCTGATGAGGTGGAAAATTGAGCGATCTTAGACAGATGTAACATAAAAAACCATGAACAATTTGGAGGACTAATTGATGATCTAGAAGCCAATTTAGTCAATAAACGATAAAATAGGATTCGTGTAAAAAAACTTGATCGAATCCTAAGAGTCAGCATTGAACTAGAAAAGGATTTATGTTTTTGTTACTGGATGTAGTTTGTGAGCACCTAAATTCATATAAACCTGTTAACCGTGGGCAGAACTGTTCAAGAATTTTTTTTTATGGTATGTTACAAGATATAACATCTGGGAATGAAGTTCCTATAGCTTATAATAGTTTAAATCTGGGAAGGGAGTTATAGTACGAAAACATCTGTGAAGGAAGTTACAATATTTTATCAAAACATTCTGTATGTGCAGCCTCATCTGGAGATAAACAGAGAAACATATATGTGCAACCTTATCCTTAACCGATTACAGATAATTGGTTAACGGGGATGAGAGATTTCAAACCCAGGACCTCTCATAACCAAAGCTCTGATAGACAAATACCATGTTCGATTACCATTGTAGTCCAAAGGTTTAAGCTACATGGAAATAGGCAAACCATGTAATAAAACATAAATCCAGCTTGAGCACAGTCTGAGGAGCTACTCTTTGATAACATTGACTGAATGAATACCTGAAATAGCTTCGTTCCTGCTGCCATCAGATGAAACACGATACCATTGAATTGCACATTTTGAAAGTTGCGGAGCATTTTCTGAGCGAGGTTGGATTCGTAGATATGCACCTAGAGTTTCTGAACCATCTATAAGATATAAACAGGATTTGTTTTCCTCTGCCCACTTGCTCATTGCCAGCTGGTAATAATATGGAAACAAGGTAGGGCAAGGAATTATACATTCTAAATTTTTTGGAAATTGCATAAACAATAGAACGATTGACTAAATGAAAATGAAATCTTATATCAGGCATAGCCACACAAAGTACACATAAAGAAAATAAATAGAGGGAAAAAAAAGGCCAGAGAATTAAAAAGTCTATGATCATTCAAGTTTCATTAAATCAGATTTTTTAGGAATTTATCTGAAAACAAGAAGTAAATAAACATGCCATGCCACCAAGAGAGCATTTATCTGAGTACAGTATATTAACAGAACTAAAATTCATTTCAATTTAACTTCAAGAAAAGATAAGCATCTTTGAATACACTTCACAGACCTCTTTCTGAAGCTTCACTGAAAATATGCATTTCTCTCGTATCTGAGTTCGTAATGCACGAAGCTCATGTTCCATGTCCATTACCTGAAAGTTATTCTATGAGCCAAGATTAAATATTAATCCAAGAAGTGTAACCCAAAAAGTCTGCTGGTATGACAAGAATAATATCACCTATTTTAAGTAAGCAGTAAAAAAGAGAGTTAAAAGGGCAAACTCAACCAAGTATGAGTTAAGGAATGAATTAAAAGTCCAATAATGGAATACAACATTAGAAAAACAATTGAAATTAAATAATCAAATGTGCCAAATGCTAATATAGGAAAGTTGTAGCATGATTTAATGATGAATAGTATTTTGAGCAGAACCCTTGAAGAAATTTTCGATGTATGAGTTTATCATACCTAATACTCCAAACATACAGAAAACTAAAAATAAACAAGAAGTGTCTTAACAGAGAGAAACAACTTAGACGTCAAACATGGTATAATTTTCCAGACTCCCGTACTATATCTGACTAATGAAAGGTATGCTCAAAGTTCCATCCTTTAAGCTTCTCGTCTTTCTTTACTAAATTATAAAACTTTCCATGATATTTTAAGAGAAAAGATTCCATATGAAAGTTTTCAACTTAAAATGGTTGCAGGTTTCATTCTGGTTAATATATTCTGTTTTGTTTTCCTTGCTTGAATTTAAAAATTGTTCTTGCTTTACAAAGTCATGTAGCGTGCCAAAAAGAATTGATATATAAATTGAAAGCGTAACCTATTAATAATAAAAAAATTGAGAACATAACACAAAACCTTGCTTGGCTGATGCATCAACTTAATTCTCCTAGCTTCCTGAACCACCTCAACTAGTTCCTCCACATCCTAACATTAGAGAACAACAGCAAAATCATAAGTTCCTTGTCCTTCCATGCACAATTTAAAAGGTAAAGAATTTAATTATTACTGATCTTGAATGCAATTCTCCATATTCCATTCACTATGAGAAATCTACTGATAATATAAGCAATAGAATACTGAAAGGATGCATCACATGGGGAACTATATAAAGGGTGCAGAAGTTGAAGACGAATTTTCTGACTCACTGGCAAGAGATGAAGACTATACTTATATTCTGCCATAAATATCAGAGAAAAAATAAACTCTTCCCTTTCAAAGACCAAACACTTTTATCATTCATTCTTCTGAAAGATCAAAAATTTTGGTTTTAAAATTGTACATTCACGGTGACTTTAGCTAGGCTATAGATGGATAATTCAGTGGCCAAGTGTTAGTGATTATAGTACCCCAAAAGGTTTTCCTAAAAACCAGTAACTAGCCAATTAATAGGTTAAAATATTTGACCACAAAAACATGAAAAAGCTACGGAATTGAATATATTCTAATACAAGTTTTAATCCGATTTTCCAGTTGAAATATTACAAATTGATTTTTAAATTGTTCCAGAATATAATTTATTCTTAATGTGATATATTTATTTATTTTCATCTTCTTCATTTTATTTTTGGCCCCCTCACACTTCAAATCCTAGCTCCATTCCTAAAAGTAGGTGTACCTCAAGGATGGGTTGGGTTTGTTCTCCTACCCTGCATGGAAGGGGCCAACCAAGTCTCCAACCCAAACGTTGAGGGTGAGTGTTAACAAAGTCCCACATAGCATGGGTACGTTGGGATGTGCGGTCAATAAATGCATCTAGTCCCACATAGCATGGGTAAGTTGGGATGTGCGGTCAATAAATGTGTGTGTG
This sequence comes from Prunus mume, assembly GCF_000346735.1. The sequence goes on from NC_024128.1 coordinate 18,510,672, forward strand.
TGTGTGTGTGTGTGTTACTCATACAAGTACACCCGTGTAACTATATATTTTGAGTTGCTAATCCCACAATGCATGCTACATGGCTACAAAAGATTGGTGGTTCAGTATGAGAGAATAAAAGAATCCTGAGCTCCAAAATGAAGAATATTGTCATTACAGTCCTCTCAAACAAATAAAGGGGCTAATCCAAGTTCACAATCTCCTTATGTTCCTATTAAGCCCGCTATCCGTGCAAACCTTGGCCAACATTTAAAACATAATTGGATTATCATAAACGAGCATGAGAAGGAACTCATAGAAACCTGTTTTTTAGAAGCTTCGGATGTTGTGTCTTGCTCATCAAGAGCCTCTCCAATTCTCTGTACTACTGCCCTCGCACTTTCAATTTCAGCACAAGCAAAAGATTTCTCTTGGTTAACCAACTTTTTAGCATCTTCAGATGCCTGCACACACAAAATGCAAAGAAAATAAGAAACAATTTTGTGCATGAACGATGACAAATTAACAGGTGCATGGCAAGAAACTTCTCCCTGACCACAAATTACAGCGACTTGCTGAAGGTGAATGGTTAGTGAATCTGATTATCTTGTTCTTTTCCTTTCAGAAAAAAATGCTTACTGGAAATCATTTTGTGGACGCCATAAAACAAAATCCATGAAAACGAGTACCCTATGTGCGTCTGTGTGTGCATTCGTGCAGGGCAAGTCCTGAGGTTTACGGGCCCCTGTGCGAAAATGACAATCAAGGTTTAGCCGCTGTGGTTCTGTGTAAGAGGGGCTTTAATTGACAGCAAAGTCATATGATTCTTGTGGATCTATGAATTGTTGTTGATATCAAGCGGATATCAACTGCCATATCCTATCTAAATCAACATGCATAGGTTTTTTTGTATTCTTTTGAACTCATATTGAATTAAGCAAATAGAAATTATGGTTGGTCCTTTAGAAAAGAATCAATGGTTTATCTTAACCAGATGCACATTGGTAGTTCTAAAATTCAGCTTAGATGGCGCATTGGCCCTTCATTCAATTTGCACCCGAGTTCTTCACAAATAAAACAAAGTTGCATCTGAATGCCTTATTGTCAAATTCTAAGATGTAAAAGAATCTTCATATAAAGCATTTCCTTGAAAATCTACATGGAAATATAAAAAGAAATAAGAACCTGTTTGAGAAAGCTGGCCAGCTTTTTCACTTCAAACTTCTCCTGAATCAGTTCTCCTTCCTTTTGAGTCAACTTAACTGCTAAAGCTTCCACCTGCATGAAAGGATCCAATTGGATTTGCATACACAAACTGATTCCTACAACTTAACAATACAATGAAAAAGAAACAGCATAACAAAGGGAAAGGAACCACCAATAATTGCATATAGTGTCAGGCATTAAAAAAAGGGAGTTTCACTAAAACACCCAAAATGGGGGCTGAAATTATAAAAAAACCCAACACTCAAAACACTTTATAAACACACCCAAAACCCATCATTACACATACTCAAAACCCATTTTGAAACACACCCAAAAAATATACAATTGTTGATTTTGGGGTTGATTTTGAGTGTGTTTCTATGTTTAAATAGTGTTTGGGTTTTTTTTTATAAATACATGTCTAGGATTGGGTTTATTTATAAATTTGTAAAAAAAATTTGTGCAAAAAGCCCTGAAAGGTAGTCGCTCCATTTCCAAACCAAAGCCAAATAACTTTACCATGCATGCTCAATCATGAATTATTGATAGATATAAACAGACTATTCTTCGTTCAATAAATAAAATATTTTCCTAGAAGTGATGATGCATTATACATATCCACCACCCACTAGGGGCAGATTACTTGTTTGAGGTAGGCAATTCAAATGAAAGTTCAAACCAAGTAGAAGATAATCATGGAAAACTAACCATAGATATAGCTTTCTCCACATCCTCTTTATTTCGCCCCGCTAAGCGCCCTCTCAAATGTTCCAATGCATCTCTAAGCTTCTTCAAAAGAACATGTCCTTCCAAAGAAGCCACTTCTCTAAGCTTTGCCTGAATCCAAACCGGAAAAGTAGCATTCATTTTGTCATATACTCTCATAAAATTTTATGCTCTTCCCAGAAAAAAGTGGTAATAAGATAACTAAAAGGATGATTAATGGTTTCTGCATCAGGATATGAAGGCCCTACATAGAGCTGAAAGTCAAAGATTTAATTCGATGTATAACTATTTCAAGGTTGTTGGACAGGGCCATGTTGAAGGTCAAATTGAGTACAAAAATAAATGAAAAAGTTGGAAACCTCTTCAGTCAATTTAGCAGCAGCAGCCAAGTTCTTGTCAAATTTACTGGCAAGGTCACGAACTGAGAGACGTTTATGCTGTTCTGACAAATGGGTGGTTTCCCGTTCAACTACCTCTTTTAAGGTCGGACCATCATTATTCTCCTTCGGCTCTTCCAGTATCTGATTATTAGGTCCTAATTTATACTTGGGAAAACCATTAGAGATGAAACTCACATCAGCTGACACTGACAGAACTCCCTCAGTTAGGATCTGATCCTCAAATTCAGGACTTATCTTCGTCATTGGTTCCGATTGTAGTCTCTGTTGAAGCAAACAGAAAAAAAACCAATCAAAGCATGAGACCTCTATAAAAACTACAAATATCAAATAATAAGAACCTTCATAGAAGTTAATCACCAAAAGTAGAAGATGCAAATATGCTTGACATCCCATTTATTCCCACAATCTATGTAACGGCAGATGAATACAAAAATGTAAATATATATTTTTTTTCTTCAATTTTAGAAGGAAAACTCTGAGACAGACATGAAAATCATTCCAAGCTGAGAAAGATAAAAACAAAAATGAAAACATGAAATTCATTCATTTTAAAAGTACATCAATCTCAGATGCGAACGCTCTTACTTACACACTAACTTGAAGTAAATCAAAAATAAATAAATAAAAATTAAGAGGAAAAATAAAAGATAAATAGAAAAATAAAATCATTAAATTTGTTCTTACTTCTAAATTAAACCACCAGCTACCAAATTCCAAATTACACTCCAAAAGCTCCAACCCACATTACAAAGTTTCTCCACAAAACAGATTCTTCATCAAACAACAAAAACTTATGAAAAAACTAAGCAAGCACAAAAATTATGCTAATTTGTAATATAAAGCTCACATATACAAAAATAAGAGCCACCCCAGAACTCCAAATCACAGGCAAAACCAAACTCATGCTACTCTAGCCAGCTTAAGATAAAAGCCACCATGATACCACCTAAAGCTTTAAACTTTATGGTATGAAACAAATGGGGGAAACCCAGATAAACAAAAGAAAATAAGAAGATATAAATGCAGCCCAAAATGAGTAATTATACTTACAGATCATAACACAAAAGTCCAACCAGAAGAGAGAAATATGCTAAATGCTGGTGGGCGTTAAGAGATTCTTCTTCTTCTTCCTGTGTGTTCTGAAATATGTGTGGGAGGGAGATTCAAAGAGAGATAGAAAAAAGAAAGAAAGTAAAACAAGAGCGAAACAAGAAGAACAGCAAGTAGACGAAGAAGAAGAATCTAAGAAGTGGGTTTGCTGGCTTTGCTTTGCTTTTTGAAAAGGCAAAAGAAAAGCCTTCTGCTACTGACTCCTCTGTCTCTTGAATGTATTTATTTTTCATTTACCTCATCATTGTAACTCTGTGAAAAGAGTGCTTGTGAAACAGTAAAAAGTGAAAATCCCGACCTGCTTTCAGTCACGCGCTGGCCCCACCCACTGAGTTGGGTCCCAGCCCCCCAGGTAATGGTTGGCCACATTGGTTTTCCTGCTTTTGTCAAGTTAAGAAGGGGGCAGAGGGTGTGTTTCTCACACACTGCCATACATAACGTCATGACTATGGAACCTGAGACTTACAAGGCAATTGGCTTGGCCATGCTGGTTGAACAGTGCACGCACTTGCTCTCAAATGTAGCATGTGCAGATGTGCGCGTGGGGAGACAGTTTCTCGCTGGGGAAGTGTTTGGCGGGGCGTGGTTACTTACTGGTTAGTTGACGGGGGTGGCCTTAGCAGAGAAACCTTTGTTCTTTGAATTATTTACGAGAATGCCATCGCATGGAAGTGAGCATGTCTGTCTGTTTCTGACGGAAAAAGAGAGCATGTATGCGTCTGGCAAAGTTTGGAAAAAGAGAGCCTGTATGCGTCTGGTAAAGTTTCTTGTTGGACCAAAAACATTTGGGTAGCCTAACATTTCAGATAATATTTAGACTAAACCGAATAACAAGAAAAAAAAAATCTCTTTAGGAATATATATATATTGACGTTCAGATGTTATTATCGTGCTGACGTTGTGTGTTTTCTATTACTTTATTTTGTTTTTCTACCTTATTATACTGGCATTCACACAATAGAATTATGACATCACCATAAAAGAAAAACCCCATATATATATATATATATGTGTATATATATGAAACATTCACAAAATATCATTATTAATATGGGATGAGCCAAATGGCATGCACATGACAGTGGGCTCTTGCATGGAGATTTGGGACATGTTGCGAAAGAGAGTGTTAGTCAAGCTGTCGTTCTCATGACGAATAAGTCCCTTTTGACGGATTGATGTCTTTCATGCTATGATGAAAGTTAAAAATATTCCTATTTTTAAAAAGTTGATGTATAATTATAACAACATATAGATAACATTAGACGCGAAAAATAGAGAGAATTCGGAGTGTATATTTTCTTTGTCATCTCATCTTTATATAAGATTAGGGTTACTTGGAGGATGCTTTCAATTTTCTATGTTTTGCATCGTCAAAGAACTTAAGTCATAAAATATTAACTATCATGCAATAGGGATAGAACTTTTTGCAATTTCTAAATATAGTAAAACAGTGCTATCCTTGTTGTATGAAAGTTTTTTTTCTCACGTATACAATCACATAATTATTGAAAGGACGTCCACATATCAATGATACTTACCTCTAAAATCTATATTAAGAAAACCGAGTGGGATAAATTCTTAGTAAAAGGAAAAGAGTACAACATTTATCTTGATAATCACGTTGAAATTCATTAAGGCATCTAACTGAGATCAACAAAATCAATGAACATAGTGCTTCAAGAAAATACTTAAATTTCAATAATTTAATTGAAATATCGAATTCAAGTGATTTTTTTTTTAAGAGATGATCTTTGAATGAATATCTACAAAATATTGGATTAGTGAAATAAAATGGCGAGTGGGCCCTACAAGAGTGTCCCTCGAATAAGCTTATTTGAGGGATCCCTCAACGTAAACTAATTTATTCAAATGTTAAAAATATAAGTGCAATAATAATTTTTTTTAATCAAAGATAATAAATTTTAACATTACAACCAAAGACATGAACATAACATCTAAAATACCAATAATATGTCATGTGATTATTTAAAGAATGACACAAATGAAAATAAATTAGATTTTTTAAGGTTTTTATGTATGCCCTCAAGATCTCATAGCAAGTGGCGGAGCTAGGTTTTCACATTAGAGGGTGCCCTTCATAAAACTTGTCTTCCCTTCATAAATTAATTATCATGAATTTCATATTTTAAATTGGTTAAATACTAATTTCATAATTGTACTAAAAATTAATCATTTATATTCCAATAGAGAAAAGAAATAAAAAATAAAAAAGAGTTCATAAAGAGAAATATTAAGGTGCCCAGTCATAAATGAAAAAAAATAGAGGAAAATAACAAATTTCACAAAGCTTTAAACAAAAAAGGAAGAGAAAAAAAGGTTAAAACTTTAGGAGTTTATATTGCAAGGGTTAATCATTTTATTAGTCCTTGAATTTAGATCCGATTTGCATTTGAGTACCTTAATTTCCAAAATGGTTCCGTGGTCCTTTAACTTTAGTTTCGTCAGGACAAATGGTCATACCGTAAATTTTGCTAACTTTTCTGTTAAGTGCAGGGGCACAATGGTATTTTTGTATCAAAATTAATTAAAATATGAATAAAAAATTAAAAAAACTAAAAAAATTAAAATTAAACTCTCTCTCCCCCCTCATCTATCCTGATTTCTACTCCCTCCAAACTTGATTTTTCATTTTTTTCATTTTTGGTTTTTTATTTGATTTTCTTTTATTGTTATTTTAAAAATATTTTTTATTTATTCATTTTTTTGGTTTTAATATAAAAATACCATTTTGCCCTAATATTTAACATAAAAAGTTAACAAAACTGACGGCAGGATCATTTGTCTAAATGAAACTAAAGTTAAAGGACCACGGGAACCATTTTGGAAATTGAGGTAGTCAAATGCAAATCAGGTTAAAGTTCAGGGACTAATAAAATGATTAACCCCTATTGCAAATATCATAAACTAACCTAGAAGATTTAAGGGAGATGAGTAGAAGGGAGATCAAGAAATTTTATGGTTTATTTATAAATAAAAGAACCTACTATATTAATTATTTTAAGGGTAAATATCCTAAAACTAATATAATATATTATAATATATATATATATATAATATATAATATACAAATAAAAGAGGTAAAAATGGAGTGGGAGCCTGGGACCACACTAGTCCATGTTGGCTCCGTCCTGCTCATAGTCTACCTTAACAACAACCACCCTTATAATTATTACAATGTTGCAAGAAATCTAATCCTACATGTACTTGTTAATTCACATCTCAACATTTTCTTCCGTCCTTTTTTAATTATAAAGAAAACTTCAATTCAAATGTAAAATGCACCCAATGAAATAATTATTACAATGTTGCAAGAAATCTAATCCTGCATGTACTTGTTAATTCACATCTCAACATTTTCTTCCGTCCTTTTTTAATTATAAAGAAAACTTCAATTCAAATGTAAAATGCACCCAATGAGTATTTGTGTTAACCTCCCTCCCCCAAATACTTCTACTCGGAAAAAAAAAAAAAAAAAAAAAAAAAAAACCTAACGTTTCATATAGAAAATTAGAAGTTCACATGACAATAAATGTTGGATAACAATCAGAATAAAACAACACGAAAATATATTCTGTATAAATTGTCAAATCAAATTAATACAACAGTAGAATCAAATAGAAAATACTTACTTGGATAGATGGCAGAGTCCTGCAGAGTTGCAGTTCCTTAAAAGTATGGCCACCATGATTAAACTATCACAAATCAAAGCCTAAGCATTTTAGCTTCGATTTCTGGCGAACGATGACATGCTTTCTCTCAAGAAGTGTTTATGTGTGGAGAATGATAATGCAATTCCAAAAATTCTATGTCTTACTGGTTTGGACAAATTGTCAATATATAGAGGTCTAAAACCTTTTCATCCAATAGTTGTAATAACTGTTCAAACATATTCAAATTTTAGATAATTATATTATCTAAAAAATGAATTTCTAATTAATAAAAAAATATTAATTTAATTAATGGAGGCCTAAGGATCAATTTGAGGGACACCCTTTAAGGTCCCCTACGAATTATTTTTCAACGATCCAAACCATCTATTTTTTAAGTATACATTCATAAATTATCCTTGCAAAAAATTAGACAAATCAAAAATCGTTTAGTCATCCAATTGTGTTCTACAAAATCAACGAACACGGTGCTTCAAGAAAGTACTAACATTTCAATAACTTAATTGAGTGGTCAAATGATATTGGATTCAAGTGATTTTTTGTAGAGATGATATTTGAATGATTATCTAAAAAATAGACAGTTTGGAGGAGTTTCACTAAAACACCCAAAATGGAAGCTGAAATTATAAAAAAACCCAAAACCCATCATTACACACACTCAAAACCTATTTATAAACACACCCAAAAAATATACAATTGTTGACTTTGGGGTTGATTTTGGGTGTGTTTCTATGTTTAAATAGTGTTTGGGTTTTTTTATAAATACATGTCTAGGATTGAGTTTATTTATAAATTTGTATAAATACAATGCGGAATAGGCTCTGCAAAGATGTCCTTCAAATTAGCTTTATACAAACCCTAACAATATATCTATATGTTTTAGGAAGCTTTATTTACACTCCTAGTTTGTCATTATTTTGCAATCCAAAACTCAATATTTTATTATTTTAAAACACCTACACAAAGAGTGTGTGATGACAAACTGAGAATGCAATAACATTTCTCATTTTGATAACCAAACTATCAAAGATAATTTTTTTATATAAACTAAATGCATACATATAGAATGAGATTATATGAGAATGCTTGTGTTAGAGTAATGTTAGAATAATGTTATCTCTTGCTATACAAATGCTAATATTGCCAAAGTCTGAATTTGAACCATCCAATTTGATAAAAATAAAACCAATTCATAGCTCGGATTCCTTTTTCTTTTTCTTTTTTCTAGTACAAGGGATTGGTGGAGAGAGTTTACACAAATATTTATTGAGTGCATGGAGTTTCAAAACTCTGTCTACATGAGTGGGGATGAAAGAGCTCAACCAACTAAGTTATATCCCACTGCCTAGCTCGAATTCTTAATATGACAACACAAAGAATATCTTATTTTGCTTGACAAGATAATATTTCTCCCACATATATCATATACGTTAGCAAATCATATGATATATGCCATATTATTTGCAAAACAAGAAGTATAAAACTCAAGCATCCATGTAATTATTAATTGTGTGTTGATGCCTAAGGCGTGGAGGATAAGTTATATCCTAGTGAAATTATTAGTGATGGTTTGTATACAAAATATTATATCTATAACGGCCAAGGTGACATAGATGCTTTGGTTTTGGACTTGAAGATTGTTTAAATGTTAATTTATATATTTGTTATGGTAGTTGTGGTGGGGAAGCATTTGCAGGTGATGTGGGGATATCCAACTCATTGTTGCCTTACCTCTAATGAATAATGATTAGTAAACTCAACACTAGCTAGTAGTGACTTGTAATTTAATTGAGAGTAGGGCTTTCGGCAATTGGCACCATAATTATCGCTAACAAGAGGTGGCCCAGGAATCTAGGGGAGCTGCGTAACACTGTGGGCCTAGCTAGGGCTCCGTTTAGCAAGTTGGACGATATAGCATGATTGCAACTATAATATTTTAGGTTGCATATATTCTGTTTTCTATGTTTTTTTTAACAATAGGGGGTTTGAACTTGGTTGTAAATGGACGGACGAAAATTTTGAGATTAAATGCTAAATTTTAAATTCATTTTATGTTAAAAAAATTTGATGTTTTTTTTTATACAACTATTGGGGAAATGTGGAATTGAATTTAGGACCTATGATGCAAGATAAATGCTCTTAACCACTTAAGCTACAAGATCTTTGATATGTTAGAATATGTACTTTGGTATTTCATATTAGGTACATCCTTAAATTTGTGTATCCCCACGTGTCCTAGCACATATTAATATATGTCAGAGTGTGACGGCAATACATAGTCTATCCACGTATAAACATCTAAAATCCCAATATTTTGCAATTTAGACATATGAGGAACACGTACATATAGAACCATATGTATGGGCCGGGTAAAGTTCGTTTTGGTCCAATTCTGACCTCAAATTGGCATTGGAATCGACACTATTCATTCGGTCTGGTGTCCGGTCCAATAAGGTCCAGTTTGCCCATAAACTGATTCGATTATCGATTTTGGACCAGAATCTTTTTTTATAATAAAATTTTTTATATTCTTTTTTAACAAAACCCAACTAAAATTTCAATTTTATGTAAAGGGAGGTGATTGAGTCTAGAAAAGAGAGGTGATTTGGAGTTTAGTTTGGGGAAAGCTTAGTTATGAGCTTATAAATTTAATATTGGGCTTAAATATTTTATTAAACAATTCAAAAAATACACTGTTAATCCAGTTTTTTTAGTACAAGAATCAAAACATTTTTGGTTAATTCGGTCTCGTTTTCTTGTCAACCTGATTTTTTCCAGCCCAACTCGGCTCAGTTTTCTATTTGACTCGATATGGTAAATTCATTTACCTTTTACCCCACAGAGAGAGATCAACCACTTAATACAGAAATACATATGGTTTAACTGTTAGGATTGTATTATGAATATTGATCTACATATGGACCACAGTCCGACCCGAAATCAACCTTACTGACACCGAAACTGTCCGGTGCCAGCTCAATTCCATGGTCGCCCAGAAGTCCTTATCTTCTCTCTGAAAGCACTTTTGTAGGGCTTGAGTTGGGCTATATTAGCCTTTTCTCCGCTAGTGCTACTCACTGAAGTGCTTTTTCTAATAGTACTTGGCAAAGGCAAAGGCAAAGACATAGGATCTTCTTTTGGGTTGGCACATGGTAGGAACTCTGAGAAACCCAAAGGTTAGCTTAGCTGCATGTGTTCCAAGTCCCAAAGTATATGTAAATACCAGATTGCCTCTCCAGGCGACACATTTCTGAAACCGTAGTGGAAAATTATTCTGCATTGGCATTTTCTGCATGCAAATATTGACAATGTAGGACTAGGATGAGGACTATGCTAGGTCATGTGATACGAACATACACACACAAGGAAACTATTTAAAATGTGACTAAACTTTGGTTTTCATGCATTTAATTTAATTCGTGGCAGTAGGTTGGGCTAGGTGCTATCAGTTGTATCATGTGGGATTTCACTTAAATTTAGTAAGTTTGATTGTCTTCTAGGGGTTGGCATGATCTCTATTCAACCACAAAAGTCACCCCAAATTATATCACGGATTAGCTAAAGTTTACATTTAAAAAATGCTTAATTGCTACGCTGCCCCCTGAAATATTGGTCAATTCTTACTTTATTATCTTAAAGTTAAAGTGACCCACTTTGCCCCCTTGACCAAGGTTTGATGTTCCACATTGCCCATACCGTTAACTTCATCCAAAAGTCCGTTCAGTTTGATGATGTTAAGTTTTATTCACCAAACAAAAATTTAAACATTATTTACTTAAAAAAAAATTAAAATACAAACATAAAATTTAAAACTTTAAAAAATTGAATTCTCTCTCTCTCTCTCTCTCTCTCTCTCTCTCTCTATGTGTAGGGTGGGTTGCGATGGGGAAAATGGACTAGAGGGGCATGGGTCGAGGAGAAGGGAAATGGGTATGGGGGCTGGGGTTCTGTGGGAGTGGGGTAGAAAAAACCATAGGAGGGGGACGCTGGGACTCGACGGGGAG
>NC_024128.1:18526061-18552321 GCF_000346735.1 Prunus mume
CATGGTTGGGGCCCACCCAGGACCACCCGGTGGTTAAAAAAAAAAAAAAAAAGAAATATTAATTTTTTTTTTTTTTTTTGGGATCAGAAATAGAAATAGGTAGGGTTGGGCATCTGAAGCCAAACACGTTCTGAGCCGTACCGTATCGGAATCGTTCCATTTTATTTAGTTTTTGGCTGCATCCGGTATGATACCGAACTGTATCAACTTTGTATGGCACTAGAGCAATACCAAATATTTGATAGAATTACATCCTGTACCTTACCGAACAGTGTTTAATTCCAATTTTTATAATTTTATATAACTCTCTCTCTCTCTCTCTCTCTCTCTTAGCCCCAAATCGACAGAGCCTTCAATTAAAGGGGAAAAAAAAAAAAAATCTCTCTCTATCTCACTCTCTCACCGCATTCCATAATTCCAAAACCCAAACCAAACCCCAATCGATCATTCAATCAATTCAATCCCCAAACCAAACCCCAAATCGGATTGCATAAGCTTGGATTGCATCATTTATTTAGTTTATGTTATGTCATAATTTATGTGTATATTTATAAGTTTGTGAGCAATAAGGCATTGAATTGTATAAGTTTTTATGTGTTGAATGTTTATAATGCTTGAATGTTGCTGGATTGATGAATTAGCAAGTATTTGATTGAATATGTTGATTGGCGTTGATGAATGGATGCAAATTTTGCTGCTGTTTACAACCAGCAACAATGGTACAGAAATGGTACCGTTTCATACTGGAACCGATCGGCTGGTATGGTCTGATATCAATCACTGCAAATGCCAATCCCGTACTGTTTACAAATTCAGGTACCTTGATCGGGAAGTGGTCAATATCATACCGTACCATACCAGGCCCATGTCTAGAAATAGGTAGACATATTCCCTATGAAAGGCCCGAAATAATCAAAGTAAAAACCAAATCAATCAAGGCCCATCCATACGGGCTTTATCATCAAGAACCAAACAAACCAACTCAACCACAAGTGCCTAAACTATGCTTTAGGTCCAATTATCCAATTATAAGGAAAATTTTCGTAAAAAGTTTAAAGAGGTTTAATATTGTTTTTTTTTTCTATTAATTTTGTATTTCATAGCCAATGTGGTCTAACCTAATAAAAAAGGGTATTGACTTGTAGACTAGAGGCGTTAAGTTTGAATCCCATGACATTTTAATTGTGTGCGTGCATGTGTGTGTGTGTGTGAAACTCCTATATCCTGTAATTTAGACTATTACTTATACTATAAAAAAAAAATTAATTTTCATATCACTTTTATACCTCCATTTGTTTGCCTGTCTTCTTAACTCATGACATAATAATAAATGGACCCATGTTGACTTATTCATACGTGTCGTGTTAGTAGACAAAGTAAATAATAACAGCACTTTACTCCTTACGGGCCGACCCGGTGTGAACGGGGATTAGTCTGGGTTGTGGTTAAGGCTTAAAGGTGCCATCCATAGTTGGAGCCCATCCAAGACCAGCTCGTGGTTCAGACCAAAAAAAAAAAAATAACAGATTATAAAATTAATTCATTATAAAAATCTACCTCTCCTGGCAAAATATTAGTGAGTCCAAGTGGGTCCAGTTAGTGTCACGTTATGGGTTAAAGCATAGTTTATCCATTTAACCAGCATGCTAATGAAGATATGCAAGTGGTAGGAAAACCAATGTTACGAAATGGACAAAATTATCAAAACGTTTCATTTTCTTATGTAATTAGATGCACATGTAGCATGCCTTTTCCTTTTCCTTTTCACACGCTCTAAGCGTTACTTTTTATTTTATTTTATTTTTTTTAAAGTGAAAAAGTGATCTCATTTTATTTGAGGAGAATGACGGAATAAGTACAAAAAGCATGCTATGTTTTAGAGGATTAGGTGAGTATCTCTATACTCAATGGGCGTTTTGGTCTTCGGTTACGAAGTAACCTACCCTCTCAACCGCAAGCAATAGAAGGAACCTTGCCTTGGGTAGAGTGGCCCCCCCTCTCCCCCCTAAGATCATGCCCGTAAAAATTATTTATTACAATCCTCATACAAAATATCAGTAAGGAAATCTGTCGATTCCTTGAACCAAGTAGTAGTATAACCAATGGATGAAGCAAAGGGTTTAGGGTTCAAAGTTCAGTTTTTTCTATTAGTCATGCGTGTGCGAAACATTTTTAATAGATATTTATTCAAAAAATCATTTAGCATGACATATTATATAAAAACTCATATAGAGCTTATTTGGAGAGAAAACCCCAAAACTAGAAAATGACTAGTGGCTAATTTTAGGTTTTTCACTCCAAATAGTGTATATTATGTCATGCTAAAATGGGTTTATTAGTGAAATCCTCATTTTTAAGCCTAGCAAATGAAGGTAACTAAGAACTCATGAGCTGCCTTTAGGCTACAATCTTGGAGGGAATGCATGAATTAATGGATCTCCAATAACTTTACAATACTTATTGATTTCAAATTGTGAATCTCCAATAACAAAAACAGAACAGCAAATACAAGAACCTGAATCAAAACTTACCGCCTCTGCCGGGTGGGGCGACTTTGATGGAAGCACGATGAGCAGTTTAGTCTTACACCACAGCAGGCATGTCCTTGAGCCATGCATCCAAGGGCTTACCAATTGAGAAGACAATGAAGCCAATCTCACGCAGCTTGTCTGCATCAATAACATATCTACCATCAAATATGAATGCCGGTTTCTGCATGTTCTCATAAATCTTGTTGTAATCAAGGCTCTTGAACTCATCCCACTCAGTCAGAATGCAAATCCCATGGGCGCCCTTCGTCGCCTCGTATGCGTCCCGGACAACTTTCACTTGATCCACATTAAAGCAACTGGTCGGATTCACGGGCTGTAGGTGAATTGGATGGTCCCAATCAAACTTTCTCAAAGTGAGGTCTCTTTGGATCTGGTCCTGAGTGACTTGAGGGTCATATATGCTAAGCTCGGCCTTGTCCACCAACAAACCTTTGCACACATCAATTGCTGGGGTCTCCCTTGTGTCACCTGTATCTTTCTTGAAGGCAAACCCTAGTATGGCAATCTTCTTTGTCGACACGGTGTTAAACATGGAAGCGACTACACGGTTCACAAATCGGCTCTTCTGGTAGTCGTTGATCTTCACAACCTGTCTCCAGTACTCTGCCACCTCCGGGAGGCCATTGCATTCACAGATGTAGACAAGATTCAGGATGTCCTTCTGGAAGCAGGACCCCCCAAAACCGACACTGCTGTTGAGGAACTTGGGGCCTATCCGGGTGTCCTTGCCAACGGCATGTGACACCTGCGAAACATTGGCCCCGGTAGCCTCACAAAGGGCAGACATGGCGTTGACGGACGATATTCTCTGCGCCAAGAACGCGTTGGCAGCGAGCTTCGACAGCTCTGCAGACCAAAGATTGGTGGTTATGATTTGGTCTTCGGGCACCCAATGCGCATAAACATCCTTCAATGCCTGGATGGCCTTCTGGCCTTCAGGGGTTTCCCTGCCGCCAATGAGCACGCGGTCCGGGTTAAAGAGATCTTGAATTGCCGTTCCCTCCGCAAGGAATTCGGGGTTCGAGAGGATTTGGAACTTGATCCCCTTGCCGTTGTGGCTCAAAATCTTCTCTATTGCCTCAGCCGTCTTAACTGGAACAGTCGATTTTTCAACAACAACTTTGCTAGACTCGGAGACATCGGCAATCATTCGAGCAGCGCTCTCCCAGTATGTCAAATCTGCGGCTTTGCCTGCCCCGAGGCCTGTGGTTTTCGTCGGAGTGTTGACGGAGACGAAGACTATATCGGCTTCCATGACGTGCTTCTTGACATCAGTGCTGAAGAAGAGGTTCTTGCCTCGGCATTGCTTCACCACATCATCAAGGCCAGGCTCATAAATGGGAAGCTGGTCGCTGTTCCAAGCTGCAATCCGTTTGTCCCAGATATCGACAACGGCCACTTCAACAGACGGGCACTTGAGGGCAATCACTGCCATTGTAGGACCTCCAACATATCCAGCTCCAATGCAGCAGATCTTCACCATTTTCCTACGTATGTTCCACTATTCTATATGCCTGCCATATATACATACACATAAAATTAGGTCCATATTATATATATATATACACACACACACACACATATAATGATTTTGTGGCACTCCAAAATCACCCTTAAATGACCTCGTACACTCCTCATGCGAGGGTGGTAGAGGAGTGCAGGAGGTGATGTTCGAAGTGCCCGAAAAAAAATAGAGTCACAGTAAATTTCTGTTTGATCCTACAATTTATGAAAATGGAATATTGTTCAATTTCGAAGTTTCTAACCCTACACTGAATCATGGTTTAACCAAACCCTTTTTCCCCGGATCTATAGACTAGAGATTTATGGCCACACCCTGTTCCTAAACCAAGACTTTTACCCTCAATAATTTCAAGAACATCCTCCTTCTTCTTTTTTTTTTTTTTTTTTTTTCGGGATTATATTCAAACAAACATTGCTTAAACTAGAAAATTTTCATTAGAAGGAACAAAATAAGATGTACAAAAAACTGTAGATCCATACATGGACAAAGAAACCGAAGTTGCTTACAGAAATCCCCAATAATAATAAATTGAACAGATCCATGGAGAAGTAGCTTAATTCACATTACGACAATGGATGAGTGATCAAGCATAGATATAGAACGAAAAGAAAATAATAACTTCATGCGCCAAATCTGACCAATTGTCAGTTCCATAAACAAAACCCATTTAAACTTAAAATATTCAAACTAATTGCACAAGTTGAAACAACAGAAAAATAATATAATCCAAGTGATGATTTAGAATTACCAGAAAAGCTCTCCAAAGCGAGTGAATGATCAAAGAAGAGCATGTTGAGGCTTGTTTAAATACCCCTGCGAGATTTATGCAACTATTTCTTTTGATAATAATACTATTAGCGGGCCAATGGTTGGTGGAGACTAAAATTCGTGCGGTGAATGCGGGTGGAGCTGATTTCTGGATCCCTTTTTTTCTTTTTAATTTTTCTTTTTTAGTGAGTGATTTGGGACTTTGTTTGTAAGTATTAACTATTGCTTGCTGCCATGCCATCACTTTACTTTGTAACCCTTCAAGAAGAGTAATTTCTCTGGGATTCTTGTTTGGGTTGGAGCAACCGGCATCGGGGGACGAGGGGTTTGCATGCATCTTCGCGCGTAGAATAGAAGGAAGCCTGTCTTGTATCTCTCTGATCGTGCTTCTTCTGTTGTTTTGGTTGTCAAGCTAGCTAGGGTTGCTCTTCAGATAGGCCTCCAAAGTCTCCTTTCAATTTTTTCTTAAAACTTTTTGGCTGAGAGGTCATGAGTTCCAAGAGATTTCTTGTTTACAGAAAGCAGAAGCAAGTTCGGCTTCGTCTTCAATCAGCTTGATATACATATGTATATATATAGGATGCATGCTTCTTCTTTTTTTGTTGGAATAAATGCTTTATTAAAATAATAAGCACCATAAGAGTACATAAGATAGCACCGAAAACAGCAAATACTATCCAAAACCCAAACATGAGAGACAAGAACAAATGCGTGATCTTTTTGTAAAAAAGACTCGCGCCTGAACAACTCATGGGAAAAAAGAGAAAAAAGAAGAGGAAGCCTGAACATCCCTTCAATCTACTGGACAACATCAGAAACTTGCAGCCTACAACAAACACAAATTCCGAAAAACAAGGAAAAATAAGATAAAATAAAATAAACTAAAAGATAAAACAAATAAACTGAAAACACAAATGAACAATAAGAAAACAGAAATAGTCAACAAAACCCAAAAAAAGGAAAGAACAAAAAAGGCAGAAGCACAAAATCTGGAAATAAAAGAAAAGAAAACAAAAGAAAAAGAAACAACACATACACACCATGAGAACTTAACTGACCACCTGCAAATGTCTACTGAAAACAAAATAAGAACAACACAACTACACAAAACTGAATGTAAAAAAAACCTGAGAATACTTAAAATAAAATAAAAATCTGAAACAAGACAACAAGTAAAAAGACCAAAAAAGCCAACAAAGTAAAGTAACTAATAGAATAAGGACGAAACACAATAAAAATAGATAATCAATCCTAAATCTAAATCGGAAAAACAGAAGATATAAAACTAAAGGCATTGGGCATAAAGCCAAGCTCATAAATCCACATATGGGGTAGAACATGAATCACTGAGATTTACTCAACCCTAATAATTGTGCAGCAATAAGTATAAACAAAATTGAGAGTAAACTAACTTCAACTTCTGTGAACCTATCCTCGACCAACCACTAATAACTGTCTTAAATGAATTTTCTCCTTGCACAGAAACCACCAATAACTGCTCCCAACCGTTAATAACTGTGTTAAATGAATTTTCTCCCTACACAGAAATCACCAATAACTGCTCCCAACTGCTCTACGGTGCAATTCCCGCACCACTTCTTGGATACTGTCCACCGGAAAAATCATCTCCTTACCAACGATAAGACACAAGCAAGTAAAACCAAACATTCGACAGAAAAGCTGTGAACAACACCCTCGACAGTAAACCCGAAGGACGATGTCGACGAAATACAAATGTAAATGTCCAACTTGGTAAATTTATCGCTGCAAGCCAAGGGAAATTATGTGTCGAAAATTGACATTGCATCATTGAGAAATGGAATTAATTCAGAAAAAACATAAGTAAATAAATAAAAGAAAAAGAAGAAGTTGAAAATACTAGGCGTAGGTGTTCAGAAGGAAGGAGACCAATTTGGTATAGGTGTTTGGCATTGGAAACTTAAAATTTGTGATAGCAGGGTTGGGAAAATTATTTTGCAAAAAAAATATGAATGGAGAAGAGAGAGAGAGAGAGAGAGAGAGAGAGAGAGAGAGATTTTGATGAATGGCTACATTAAACTCTTGGTTCCTGTATTGGTCACATGTTCATTTCAGAAGAAGTTAGGATGCATGCTTGAACATCTAATAAACCATCATATAATATATATATATATATATATATAGTAAATTTATCTTTTCCCCTTGAAACTCATTTTTTCTTACCTACAACCCATTATGTTATTTTTCTATAAATAAAACCCTGAATTTTATAAGAAAAACCCTATGTATTATTGACTTTATTTTTCAACTGATTTTGTTTATTTTTTTTTCCAAATTGGTGACATTTAATGTTTTTATTTGTTTCTTTTACAATCAATTTAATTTCTCTGTGTTCTTTTGGCGTGTGATTATTTATTTATTTATTTATTTTTTGCAGTATATTCGATTTTCATTCCATCAATGGTTACCAATTCTCTTTAATTCAAATTTCATTTATAGATTAATGTACGCTTTCTTTAGATTCAAAATTATTATGTACCTATTTTAAATTGTATTTTTTTAAATATAAGTAAATCGTTATACTAAAAAATATATGTAAATTAATATACATAGTCTTAGCGAAGAACATAAAGAATTATAGGTAAATAATTTACTTATATAATCTAGGTAAATTAGGGACCTGAAAAATATAGGTGCATATAGGTAAATAGTTTACCTATATATTTTTACCTATCTAATATAGGGTAAATGTACCTATTTTTTATTTATTTTTAGTTTAAGAATTATGTACCTATTTTTTCTACATAAATATGTCCTTATCAATTTACCTATCATGTATTAGACATGTCAGTTTTTTTTTTTTTGGGGGAATGTATCACCATAAGTTTCCAACATACAAGTACCTGATCAATACTTTTTTGGGAATACAAATAATTTGTATTAGGTAGATATTATCATTGTTTGTTTAGCTATAATATTATTATATGTATTAGGTTATTTATGTATATTAGTGTGTGTCCATTAATTTATTTTTGGTTGAAACGTTATTTTTTATGCTCAAATCTTGTGGGAGCACCACCATTAAGTATTTAAACCCAAAAAAAAACAGGTTCAAAAAATAAGTGCCCAAGAATAGGTTCCGAAATTCAAAGTAAATAAATATAAATGTTAAAAATAAGGGATTTGACAAGGTAGATGGCATAGTTTGTAATTATTTTATAATACTAGGATATTTATGAACCTATATTCAAATTTGGAATTTTCATAGAAGTTGAAAAATAGGTGATTTTGAAAAAGAAGGGTTTCTCGAAAGGAAAAAGGGTTTCTCTAGGGTTTGGCGGCTGCTTTACATGCGTTTCATGACAGCCATCTGGAGTAACACAAGGGTGCTAGTACGAGATCTGGACACTGAAAGTGGATACGAGAGACGATGTGCAAAGGGTATTACGACATAATGGAGGAACTTGAGGAACGGTTTGGGGCTAACTTGCGTTTGTTAGACAGAGAACAACATGGGGTACGTATAGAGGAGGATGAAGTTGGGAATTGTTTGGTGGGGCATCGGTTTACTCTTGTAGCAAAGGTTTTGATGGGAAAAAGGAAGGGTTTGTTGGGGTTTTCTCCCGCTTCTGGAAGGGGTCATCTGAAGTGTCCATCAAGGAGGTTGCTGAGAAGCGATTCCTGGTATGCTTTGCAAATCAACTTGGTATGGCTCGGGTCTTGGACATGGAACCTTGGACCTTTTGCGATGCCCTAGTCTTACTCGTCGAGGTACACGATATGATGTGCGGTCGATTAAACTCACTACAGGAGTCTTTTGGGTACAACTGCACCAGATTTCTCCTTTGAATATGACGGGTGCTGCTATGAAAAAAATTGGAGGTCTCTTGGGATCTATTTTAGAAGTGGACCAGGTTGGTGGGGAAGATTGTGTAGGGTGTTTTGCAAGGGTTCGAGTCATGATGGATATTGAGCAGCTCTTTATGAGAGACGCCTTTGTTGAGTTCCTAGAGGAAGGGTTAAAGTGGATCAATTTTTGTTATGAGTACATTCCCGAATATTGCTTCTTTTATGGCTGTTTGGGACATTCTAGCCGCACCTGCGTGGAGAAAACAAAAGGGGCACTTGCATCTGACAGTGGGGTAGAGGCCCTTAGAGCGTATGCAGGACTGGAAGCTTTAGAGGACATATGTGGCAGGCCTCTTAAATCAGTGATGAGAAGAGAAAGACCCAACCGCAATCTAGTTTTGGTACTTGGAAAGAAGCAGGTAGGAGTGTGGGGGAGAAAGTGCACCGGTGCACAGATGGTTGTGTATTGGCTCTCTGAGCCTGATGGATAGCAGCGATGGGGAAGTTCCAACCAAGGGGGATGCAGACGAGGTGTGGAAGTTGGGAACACAACTCATTTACGGGGTTAGTCAGGTACAAGTTGCACAACAATGGTGAAGACTTTATGAAGGCAGAGGGAGGAGGAGAAGTGTAGAGGCCAGGTTCTGGAATAAGGCTGGAGTGCAGGTTTTACTTGCCCGTTGGGGGGGGGGGGAAGGTTTTCGTTGCACAACATACTGATGGGGATCTAGTATATGATGCATCCTTCACTATGGAGATAGGGGACCAAGATGTGCGGACTCATGGCTTAGCGGTATCTGCAGAGGATGGACGTACTATTGATTTGAACATTGAATGTGAAAGCGAAGGGCGGTTGATGCAAGGTGGGGGATTCCCCGAAGAGATGGGGATTTCAGGATTGCTCACGAGGGCAATAGGTATGAGGGTTTATCCCAGGACTCCGACCTATTTTACCTTGGGCCTCTTATTGCGAAATTGCCAATTCTTGAGGCATTATGGCAGGGAAAGGGAAGAGAAGCAGGGATGAGGGTGATGAGTTTATGAGTAAACATCCTCGAATGACTCTTGAGGAAGAGGATAATGAGACATCGCTTATGGGGCAAGGGAGCATACATCGAGTACTTTCCAATGACATTTATGAACAGGCAACGGAGACCGGCCATGACAGGTCTCCACGATCGCCATGAAAATCTTTGTTTGGAACTGTCAGGGTATTGGGGGTGGTTTGACAGTTTCCAGTTTGAAGGAGCAGGTGAAGCTCTATACTCCCGACATAGTGGCCATAGCACACATCGCTATGGTTTTTTAAAAAGAGACTTGGGTATGAAATTTTCTTTTGCTGTATGATAGGATTTTTAGTACTTGCGCAAACAGGGTTGAAATCACATAAAATACTTGCAAGAATACAAGGCTATTGTAGTATAGATGCTCATGCAAGGTCGTTCTCCTCAAGGACTATTTAGCAATTTATGTAAAAACAAATTCCAAGTTACTACCTAAAATTAAAAATAGAGAAAGATGAATATGAAGTTGGTTGATTCTAAAAACAAATATTAAACAAAAACAAATACGATTGAAGGAAAGAGTTTTGAATATCAATTTATAAAAGCACATCACCTAGCAATCCTATGAATTTTTACCAATTACTTATGATTTGCACATGCCACTTTGAAGGTTAGGTTTTCCTAATTTATGTTCTACTTGGAACCTCCAACATAGAACGTATATCCAACATGCAACCCGTCCAGACGTTCGGATCAAATCTGAACATGAAAGACTCATTAAGTTCTGTGAAAACCCTTTGAAAAACCATGCAACCCTTAAGACGTGGTGTTCATCTTAAGTGAAATTACAATTATTAATCACAAGAAGCTAGCATCAATTTCAGGGAACCTTCCGATCAAAATTGCATCCAATTACTTTTCTAAAGATCCTAATGGTGATCAGGCATTAAAACAATTAGATAGTTTAAAATAGTGATTAACAATTCAAAGTAGGCATGCACTCAATCATAAGCAATTAAATAAAAATCACATATTCATGCTAAGGTTCAAGGCTTCACCATAGCAAAAGGGAATTAGTTACGCATATTCAGAATTGAAATGCAAGAAAATATCATTAAGAAGAAAAGAACAAAAACATCTAAAAGTCGCGAAAATCCAAAACCCTAGCAATTGCTCCAAAAGCCAAAAAGAAGTTAAAAGGGGGTTCCTAAATTGCTGCGAAAAGGAGCTTAAATACCTCATAAAACCTACCTACCCAATCCCCACAAGGAAACTAAGTTAAAATAAAATAAGACTATGAAATAAAGTCCAAATTGGATTAGGAGAATCTGCCCACAATCTGCCCACAATCTGCCCAGCCACGTTTTAGTCTCAAATCTCCTCCAAATCTGGCCCAAGATAGCTCGTTTTAAAGATAAAAATATTCCAAACACTTCTCCAGAAGGCCACGAACCCATCCGAGGTCATCTTGGGCTCCAAAAATGCAATACAAGCCCAAAACGTCACTATTCCAGCAATGCACATCGCTCCTTCATTTATTCACCAGGAAATCATCGCTTGGTGGAAAGGTCTGATACTCACGTACGTCCTCCAACTGGAATTACTCCAAAATTCATCCATTTGATTATGTTTTGCTATAGAGGAAGTCGACAGTCCTATATTGGAAATATAATTCAAAGTATCAAAATTCTTCCAAAATATTAACCAAAATATACTAAGAATAGGGTTAAATATATAATATAAAATCGACTCATCAAAATACCCCCAAACTTAGCTCTTTTGCTTGTCCTCAAGCAAAACAAGACTAAAACAAAAATAAAAACATAACAGACTAGACATCTGGCTAACACTTAACTAGGACTAAATTTCCACCTTCAAGTTGCAATCCATAGGAAATTTTGAAAACTAGAACATCTTTTCAATAGATCCAAGTAATCCTACCACAGAGTCTAAGCTATTTAGAATTAATTAGAAAAGAATCCACAAACTTCCTTCGGTGTAAAGTGAACCATTATAGTTAAGGAGACTCGACTAGAACCCTTACCTCTCATCCCTTTTATTCATACTTCACACACTTCACCCTTAATTTTTCTTTTTATTTACCACACTTTTTTTTTTTCAGTAACAGTAATGGTTGTGCTTTCGATCCAACCCATGTAGCGAACTTTAGGTCAATGACTCCCAAATCACTAAGGCTTTAGGCACTAGGTGTAGAACAACCCTAAGGACTTATTAACTCAAGCTGAAAAGGCTACGAAACCAACTAACCACCCTGCCTCATGCCAAAACTCTACCGTTTGACTCAAAAATCACTGCTGATCAGGTAGGACTGGCCCGATTACTAGCAAAGCTTCGGGTGAGGCAATTATTACTTTATAACACATACTTTTTTTTTAAATTAAATTTTGTTTTTCAAACAGAAATTAAAACACACTGGGACAAATAGTAAGTATTTCAATCTCACTCCCCACAAACCATGTTGGTGTGATGTGCAAATTTCAAAGTATAATTCATGAATTAGTGTCTAAGCAACAATAAATAGAAAAGACTCTACTGTGGGATTGATCTTCACCATGTCCATTTGTTCTAATGTTTAAAATAATCTACGGATATTAACTAAAAAATGAAAAATTTAGACAAGACTAAAAAAAAAAAAAAAAAAAAATCTAAAATATACTTTCCCACCCCAAAACTTAAATCACACATTGTCCTCAAGGTGTGGTAAATAATCAGAAGAAACAAGAGCATACCAAACAACTGAATCCTAGAAAATGGAAATAAAAAAAGAAAGAAAAACTCTAGGAAAAGAAACTGGGAAAGCAAAAGAGAATAACAATAAAAGAAAATAAAATAAGAAAGAAAATAAATAGGAAAGAAAATACCTAGAAATGAGACACCTTGGGGATTCGAAGCAGGACCAAGGAGCTGGGATCTTGCAAAGAGGCGCTAACCAACTCATACAAGTCCACATTTGTGTCATATCGAAGCAACAGCTACAATATTGGATGGTGTCATTTGAAAAATATTGGATCCCCTTCGTCTCACCCCGAGCCCAGAGCCAACAGGCTCGCCTTTGGCCATTCCCATCTCTGATTTCAAAGCAGAAAACACATTTCCTTCTCTCAGTTTAAACCCATCCATCTCCGCCCTCTCCTTCGTCATTTCCTCAAGAACTCAAAAGCCGTGGCTCCCTTGCAGAACAGTCATGTGGGTGGGTTTATCAGTGTGAGGGTGCCAAATCCAGAAGACTTTCAACAAAATCAAAATCACCATCCGTTGCGGCTTCGTCGAAGAGACCAATCGGATCCTCGCCGAGATCCATCCCAACTCCAACCCCAACGACCCGGATAAGCTGACCCAGACCGAGTGCAACCCCAACACCATATACACTCAAAGTTCCTGAGCTTGGTTAAAGGTAAGCTTCGCGTTTTGCTTGTAACTGGGTCTCAATTTTGGGTATTTTTGTGTTGAAAGTAATTAAGAATAAGAGTGATTATTGTAGACTTCGTTTCCTTGTTTTGAGATACTCATCCACATCTGTTGTCATCTGCTTCAATTTGAGAGTTGCATCAACCTTGGAAATAATGCGTGGAGATTAGCGGATTCCAGCGAGCAAGTCAATCTTCAAGTTGGGAGGAGGTATAATATCGAATCCCTCCAAGTTTTGTTGTTGGAGATTTGGTAGACTTGCTGCTGGGTGCATGACTCCAGTGTAGACTTGCTGCTAGGTGTAGGATTCAAGCCTAGGATTTTTTTGCTTTTGATGTTTGCTGCTGATTGTTGTGTCCTGCATTGAATCAATGATGTGTTAGGTGTAGAAATAAAATAAAAACAACTAGATAAAGAAAACAGCAACAAAAATTATTTTTTGTTTTTTGTTTTGTTTTAGTTGAAAATAGAAGAAGTAAAGAGTTTAGAAAAATTGGGTTGCCTCCTAATAAGCGCTTTATTTTAAGTCTGTAGCTAGACATTGCAGAAGCCTAGTGGTCAAATCACTAGTTCCTTCAGAGTCAAAGACTCGTTTGCAGTGTCAAAGGGTGTCTCCACGTAGGGTTTCAGCCTATGACCATTCACCTTGAATGCATTTCCCTTAGCCTCATTAGTTATTTCAACTGCCCCATGAGAAAAAACTTGAGTCACCAGGTATGGTCCAATCCAGCGAGATTTTAATTTCCCTGGAAATAACTTGAGCCTTGAATTGAATAACAGAACATGTTGTCTTGGCCGAAATTCCTTCCTTAAAATTTGACTGTCATGAAATGTCTTAGTTCTTTCCTTATAGATGCGAGAACTGTTATAAGCACCCTGAAAAATTTCCTCTAGCTTATTGAACGGCAATTTTCGCTTTTTCCCAGCAATCAGTTTATCAGATTGACCTATATTTGAATTGGCATAAAAACTGTCTTGAACTATACTGTTTACCACGTCAATGCGCATACATTCTTGCTGTTCAGCATGACGTTTTGCTGCCTCAAACAAATTAAACACCACAGATTGGTCCTGAACCCTTAGAGTCAATGTTCCAGCTTCCACATCGATTAAAGTCCTAGCTGTTGCCATAAACGGTCTCCCCAAAATAATAGGTGTTTGAAGGTCTTTGTCCATGTCTAGAACCACAAAATCTGCTAGTAGATAAAGATTATCAACCTTTATAATTAGATCTTCAATAACACCTCTTGGATGAGTAATTGAACGGTCAGCTAATTGAAGTATCATTGATGTAGGCTTTAAATCTCCTTGCCCCAATCGCTGGAAAATAGAAAAAGGCATTAAATTAATACTTGCACCCAAATCAATTAAAGCACTTTTAAAATTAGAATTTCCAATAGTGCAAGAAATATTAAAACTCCCTGGATCTTTTTTCTTAGGTGGCAGTTTGTGTAGCAAAACTGCGCTGCATTGTTCTGTCAAAACGACTTTGTCCAAATATGCAAGTTTCTTTTTGCTGCTGCGAAGTTCTTTAAAAAATTTGGCATATGATGGAATTTTCTTGATTGCATCCAATAATAGAATGTTGATTTGAACCTTAGATAATGTTTGCATAAAGTCTTTGAGTTGCTGGTCCTTCGCTTTAGGCTTCAAACGTTCAGGATAAGGTAATGGAGGGTCATAAACATGCTGTAAAACATGTTTAGGGACAGTTTCAAAATATGCCAGGATATGTTTGTCTGCAGTTTTGGCAGGTTCTGCTACTGCAAAATTTTATGTATTATCCGCCACTGCTTGTTGCTCCTTTTCAATGCTATTTTCCCGATTGTCATAGCTTTTTCCACATTGTAAAGTCCGAACAAAGTTGCAATCTTCACGTCCATTTGAATTAGGAATTGTTTGACTAGGAAATTTGCCTTTTTCTCTATCTGAAATTTGTGCAGCTAGCCGTCCAAATTATTGCTCCAAACTTTTAATTGATGCTTTAACATTTTGAAATCTTTAATTGTTGCTCTCGATGAATGATTGAGTTGTTGCTACCAATTTAGCTAGTTGATCATCCAGAGATGGTTTGGTGTCTATTGACTGTCTATGCCAGTACGGATGAAAGGGTTCGTCACAGACAATGGCATACCCTTAATGAGCGGATTCTTTGATATAATGAACCATGTATAGTTGTGGGCAATTTTAATGATATCCTTGATAGTTCGGAGAACGCAGGGGGCAACCCAAGGAATGAGCGAAGTATGGCAGCCTTTTGTGAGTTTCTTTCGGATTTTATGCTCATGGACCTTGGCTTTGATGGATATCCTTTTACTTGGCAGAACAGAAGAGAGAGTAGGCTCATCCAAGAGAGATTGGATAGAGCTTTAGCCTTGGAGAAGTGGCTGGAACTATACCCAGAGGCGAGGGTGAGGCACTAAATTTTGTCGGGTTTTGATCACACAGCTTTACTACTCATAGTTCATCCCACCCATACTAAGTGGAAGGGTCATTTTGTGTATGATTTGTAGTGGGGCAAGGAGGAGCGGTGCAAGGAATTAGTAGAGGAACGTTGGCAAAAATGGTTTCAAGGGTCAATGGGAGACCGAATATTTGGCAAGTTGGGGTGGGTACGACAAGGGATTATACAGTGGAGGAAGAGTGAGGGATGCAATTCAAAGGTACAGACTGAGAGGGTGCATGATCAACTAAGACATGCTTATTAGGCTTCCACCTTCGATGGAGGCCATGTAAGGGCCCTTGAAAAGGAGCTTAAAGAGGCTTTAATGGAGGAAAAGATGTTTTGGAAACAAAAGTCTCGAGTACAATGGTTGAACGAGCGAGAGAAAAATTCCAGCTTTTTCCATTCCAAGATGGTAACCAGACGGTGACAAAACCATATACAGGGGCTGGAAGATTGGGACGAAGTATGGATGGAACGAGAAGCAGATATTCATCGGATTGCAGGCTCATATTTTCGTGACATATTCACCTCTTGTCACCCTACAAGTATATTGAAAATTGTGGGGTGTGTGGAGCCGCGTATCTTTGAAATAGTGAAGCATATGAACCCTTCAAAATCTCTTGGGCCTGACGGTTTCACAAGGGTTTCTTTCAACATTATTGGCAAGTGGTGGGTGATGATGTGTTTAAATTGGTGAAGAGTTTTTTTTTCACTCAGGACGCTTACCTAAAAGACTCAACCGCACTCATATTACCTTAATACCCAAGGTGTCTAGCCTGCCTAACATGAAGGCGACTGATCTCTGTGTGCAATGTAGTGTATAAAATCATTTCGAAGATTCTCACCAATAGACTCAAGAAAGTGATGCCCCAAATTGTTAGTTTCAACCAATTTTCCTTTGTGCAAAGTGATGGATTATGGATAATATTCTAGTTGTGCATGAAATTTTACACTCTCTTCAGCTAAGGCAGTCGTCCTCTCGGGCGCCGGGGGGGGGGGGGGGGGGGCTTTTTGTGAAATTAGATATGGCTAAAGCTTATGATCGTGTCGAATGGCTTTTCTTATTGGCTATGACGTACAATCTTGGAATTCCCTAATATTTTTGTACTTTGGTGATGGAGTGTATATCTACTGTGTTGTATAACTTCCTGATTAATGGTGTAGCCACAGGTCATGTTCTCCCTACGAAAGGATTACGCTAGGGAGATGCCATGTCCTCGTTCTTATTTCTTATCTGTGCTGAAGTCTGACAGCGTTGATAAACTCCTATGAAGTTCGGCAAGCCTTGCACGGCTTCCAGGTGCGGCAAGGAGGGGTGTGTATCAGTCATCTACTGTGTGCAAATGACTCAATTGTATTTTGCAGAGCTAATGAGAGGGAGGCATCTTTTCTCCTTCAGACACTAAATTCCTACAAAGCGGGCTCTGGGTAGGGCGTGAATTTTGATAAGAGCTAAATATATTATAGTCGGACTTGTCCTGGTAGATTACGAAATCAAATGGAGGCCATCCTGAAGGTTTCGAGCCAGAATGAGCTTGGACGCTACTTGGGTATCACAACAGATTTTGGGGCCTCGAAGAAAAAAGTCTTTAACAATGTACGAAGGATGTTGGATAGCCAGCTACATGGATGGGCAGAGCAATTCTTGTCGCCAGTGGGAAAGGAGGTCCTTATTAAAGTTGTAGCAATGGCCTTGCCCTGCTTTGCAATGTCTTGCTTTATGCTGCCGGTGACTCTGTGTAAAGAAACCGACAGTGCCATAGCACGGTTTTGGTGGAAAACTCAAAATGAGAGACAAGGGATCCAGTGGGTCAGTTGGGAGAAATTGACGCAGCTAAAGAAGGAGGGAGGGCTTGGTTTTCGTGAGCTCCGATGCTTTAATTTAGCTTTACTGGCTAAGATTGGATGACGTATCTTACACAACCCGGAGTCACTATTAGCAAGAGTGCTACATGATAAGTATTTTGCTGGTAATACTTTCCTCAATGCACAATGTGGTAAATGTGAAGACCCGTATTTTAAACGGATAAAAGAAGATATTTATTATTTGGATAAACTTAGTTGATATTATCTTTTTAAGATATTTATCTTTTGAATAAACTTGGATGATCTTTTCTTGTTAAGATATTTATCTTTTGGATAAATTCGGATGTTCTTATCCTTTTAAAACATGAGGAATTAGAAAGAAATTTAGAGAGAAGAAGAATTGTTAAGAAAAAGAGTGGGATACTGAGTTTGTGGATGCGGTGGAAAATTAGAAAAACACCTTACATTTCTAGTAAAAGCTTTGGTGTCAAGGTAGGGGTTTCTTGGGGGCCTTTACAGGGATTGATCTAATTAAATTTCGTGAGAACTATATTATGCGTGATACTATAATTATTTAGAGTTCTTGGGTTGAGAAAATAATGGTGGAAAAGAGGATAATTGGAAGGATCTTTTGTATAGTTGAGTCTAACTCTTAGCAGGTACCAGGTCTCAGGGATCCCACAGTACACATGATTTTTATTGGGTGATTCGGGACTGGCGACAGGGAGTTAGACAAGATGACTAACAAAATGGGAATTATGGGATGATTGAAATGGGTGTTAGTTCATATAAATGGACATTCAAGACCAAGCGGTATAAACATGGTATGGGACGTGCAAGTCTGCTTGTCCATTTATATGAATTAATGGGAGTAGATGAAGAGCATTCATTCATGTATTATTATTAATGTGATATTTGGCTGTGTGATTGCATGTTACTTAATTTAGTTATATCAATTTATTGTGGTAAGGTCTCATGTCCCTACTGAAAGGTGGTTGCTCATCCTTCACCCTGTTTAATTTTTCAAATGAATTAGTGGGCAAGACAAGAACTAAACCAGTTGAGGTTGAATTAGATGAGAGTAATAGAGCTTTATTTATTTCCTATAAAGTTGTAAGATTTTGGAGCTATTTTTATAAGAAAAGTTTATTTTAAACCCATGTTTTGGCTTTTTTCGTTTTATTTTATTTTACTTTTTATTTTGTCACGCACCGAGCTCGGGGTTTCCACTTATCCCCGGGTCTGGGGCGTGACAGTAAACTTTCGTTGTGGGGCTGGAAAGGCATTTTCCAAGAAAGACGAATTTTGGAAGCTGGATTGCGAAGACTCGTGGCTCCCTACCCCGCATACCTTTTGGCCTCTATCACGATACCCAGATATGCCAAGAAAGATGGATGAACTTATTGACCCTACTACGAAGCAATGGAGGGAGGACGTCATTGGGCTGTGTTTTAATCGGATGAGGCTGAGCACATTTTGAGTATAACCATTAGTAGATGGGGTTGCCCTAATAAACTTATATGGCATTTTAGCAAGCATGGGAGATATGTGGCGAAGTCTAGCTATGAACTGGCCCGTCATTTACAACGTAATGGGGAACTGGGTCACAAGGGAGGAGGGGAGACGAGCAGCACCTGTGGAAGAAATGATGTCTGGCCTACCTTGTCGAGTCCGGCGGCTCGACCTAAGATTCGGGCCTTTGTGTGGCGGTGTAGCAGGAACGCCTTGGCTTTATGGAATAATCTGAGGAAGAGGAAGATTCCTTGCACATGAGAATGTAAACTCTGTAGCTTGCATGAG
Source organism: Prunus mume (assembly GCF_000346735.1). The sequence continues at coordinate 18,545,220 of NC_024128.1, forward strand.
GAGACAGAGGTTCACTTGTTCTTTAAATGTGATTTTGCACGTGTATTTTGGTTCACATGCCTGCTTCAGCTGGATGTTCATCGGTTGGAAGGAGATGACTTTTTCTCGATTTGGCGGTTTGTGGTAGACTCTGTCAAGGGTACTGAAAGGGCTCATGAGGTGATAAAAATGTTTGCCTTTGGACTTTGGTGACTATAGAAGTGTTGCAACCTCGCTGTATTTGAAGGGACTGTAATGGCTCTGGCAGAGGCGGTTTCGTTGTCTGCTAAATTAAGTAGCTGAGTTCCAAGACATACAATGCAATGATCAACCACCTTCCACCAATTTGGCATGCGTTACTCCTTCCCTGCACGTCGGATGGCACAAATCGCCAGTTGGTATGGTCAAAATAAATTACGACACTGCTTGGATGGCGCAGTCCCAACGAGGAGGTGTAGCATGGGTTCTTAGAGATAATTTTGGGCTCTTGATAGGAGCAGGTGGTGAGGGTGGACTACACGGCTCCTCCGCACTTATGGTAGAAGCTCTAGCAAACCGAGCTGCTTTGATGGTAGGTTATCATATGTGTTTTTGGGATGTGGTTGTGGAATCTGATGCGCAACAGTGTTTAGCGATGCTAAATGATGAGTGTGAACCTAATGCAAATATTGGAGGTATCCTTTTTTTTTATTCTACATTGTGTTACCCAATTTAACAAGGTTCTCTTGACTTTTGCTCATCGTCTTTGTAATAAGGCAGCACATGCTATTGCCAGTTTAGTAACTAAGCAAGGGGGTAGTCATTTTTGGGACCATGTTGGTACGGAATGGTTGTTTGATATACTTGCAGAAGATGTAAACCTTGATATTTGTTTTTCAATAAAACAATTTCTAGCATTTTAGGAAAAAAAAAAGAAAAAGAAAAAAGAAAAAAGAAAAATAGGTGAGTTTATGTCTAGAATATAAGAGTTATAAGGGCCTATTTTGGGCTGTCCCTAATATATGTGCAGTCCTTTTCTATTGAGAGATCCCTCAAATAATTTTATTTAAGTGACACCTTTTAGGGTCTCCTACGAATTTTTTTCAACGATCTAAACCATTTCTTTTTTAAGTCTACATTCATAGATTAACCTTACAAAAAATTATACAAATCGGAAACCGTTTCGACATCTAATTATGTCATACAAAATCAATGAACACGATGCTTCAAGAAAGTACTAAATTTACAATAATTCAATTGAGTGGTCAAATGATATTGGATTCAAGTGATTTTTTTTTTTTATAGAGATAATCTTTGAATGAAATCTACAAAATAGACGGTTTGGATTAGTGAAATACAATACAGAGTGGGGCCCTACAAAGGTGTCCCTCAATAGAACCTCACTATATATATATATACAGTCCCGTTCTCTTGGACCCCAGGGGTCCAAGGGACTTATGGTCACCCACCCTTAGATTTAATCCAAAGGTTGAGAAAAATTCCCTTTAAAATATCTTTTTTCTTTTACCTTTTAAATTTCACTTAACAAAAAAGGAAAAAACTAAAAACTAAAAACCCAAAATCTGTTCTTCTTCCTCCCGCTACCTCCGTGTTCTGCTTCCCCCCATCGCTACAGCCACAACAACTCCGACTCCGGCGAAGCGAGCGAAATTCCAGAGCACTCATTCCCCCGCACTTCAACAAGGTTATTTTCTTGTTTTTTAAAAGTTTTTCACTCAATTTTTGGATTTGAAATCATGAACCCATAACTGGGAATTTCAATTGGGTTTCTGTTATTTTTTATTTTGGAAGTTTTGTAACTATTCCTTGTACGCCTAGAATTTCAATTGGGTTTGTGTTATTTTTTATTTCAGAACAATAGAACAAACATGAATCTCAATCTAAGGTTCTTCCATTCGAGTTTTTCCTTTGTCAAACGTGAATCTCAATATGGGGTTCTTGCAACTATGCTGTTTGTTAATGATTGTGAAAATCTGATTTTTTTTTCTTTTTCCAGACCTTTATTTATTTATTTCTTCCATTCGAGTTTTTTCTTTGTTTATTACATATGTTTGTACTAATTTTCTTATTATACATTTAAGTGCAGGAGTGATGGCAAATGCATTAGATGAATGGATGTCTTCTAAAGATGAATTTTATATCCCTCAAGTTAGAGATGATAAAAAACCGAAAGCAGGGCTAGCATTCAAGTCATTGGATCAAACATACAAGTTCTATAATGATTACGCAAAGGATGATGGATTTAGTGTCAGGATTAGTAAGGAGAAGAAAAAGAAAGAAACAGGTGAGGTTTTTTGGAAACGATACATTTGTTTTAAGGAAGGTGAAACAGATGAGACGTGGAGGAAAAAAAAAAGACAGTGAGTCTACACAAATAGAAAGAGAACGAGGTAATGTTCGTGAAAATTGCAAAGCAAAGTTAACAGTAGTTTATGATGGGTTCAATTTTGTAGTTAAGACTTGCATTGAGGAACATACTCATCCACTGTATATATAAAAATTTTCTTGTTCCTATACCTTTGTCATTTAGAATTTAAATTATGAAATTTTATCACATTTTAGATGTGCTCTTGATTTTCTTTACAAGGCAAAATAAAAATTACTCTATGAGTACAATTCTCTCATGTCAAAAACAGTCATGATCTACTCTTTGAAAAATACACGAATCATTTAGGGCCGTGGTGTCACTTATATACATGAAACATTTTTCCATGTTGTTTGTTTTTCAAAAGGACCTAATATTAATGCTGTAAAACAAACGGTGCTGGAATATAAAGGCCGCACATAAAGTAAATGAGACATAATATTTAACGAGATTCGGCAAGTTGTGCCTACGTCCGTGGAGAGCAGCAGTAGTAACCATTTTCACTATGTAAAATAATAGGGTTATAAAAGGAATATAATTTTGGTGTTTACACTCACACTAGCTCTTTAAATATATATATATATATATATATATATATATTGGAGAATTTCTCTTTGCTCTCTTTTCTCTCCTCTCTCCTCTCACTATCATCTTTCTTCCTTCTCTGCATTGGCTCTCACTTTCTTTTCCTCTGGATGTGTCTCTCACTTTTCACTTCTGATTCGTCTGTAAAACTTGAAACAATCATTCCATTTATATAGGGAAGTTACATAGCACAACATTAACTATGAGCATGTGAAGATCAACTACCTGCTGTAAATATGAAAACTATTTCACCTATAATACATGAAAGTCTTCATGCCAATAGTTGTGGGCCATCCAAATATTTATAACACTCCTCCTTGGATGCCCACACGTCCCTTGATTGGTTGCCTCATTAAAATCTTGCTATGATAAAATTCAGTGAGGTAGAAAATTGGTTGGAGCGAACAAGAGCATAACAATCATATGTCCAGTGTAGCATACTTCTGGATGCTCCCCTTGATGAATATCTCCCCATGATATCTTCATGATTATCTTTCTGGAGGGAAAATCTTTTGGAGTGAGTTGAGGATGTGACCACCAAAAACTCCTTAGTTGAGTTACATGAGATCGATATATCTCTATAAGTAAATACATTTCCAATGAGTGATCTCTATGCAATTTAGAGAAATTTCCAGAGTCCACGTCTCCAACAAACCTCGGGCTATTTGTAAGTTTACTTGAATAGAATAAGCCCGTATATGTTATTTTGCGGAGGTAGTATCAAATATGCACTACATCACCCCAAAGTAATGGTGATGGAGCTGAGCTTTATCTGAAAATACAATGTCCGGTCTAGTATACTATTGGAAAATCATTTAAGTGCCTAAAGGATAATCCATATAAAAGTGCTTTAATACTTTCTTAGTATGAGCTGATTGGTGGGTAAGAATCTCAATGGCATAATGCTCAATCTTTAGGTTGAGACAAATATTTCTTAAACTCTTCAAGAGTTTTAATCAGATATTAACTCTTCAGGAGTTTTGATCAAGTATTAACTCTTCTGAAGTTTTAATCATATATAAACTCTTCTAGAGTTTTAATCAAATATCAACTTTTCTGGAGTTTTAGTGTGCTGTAACCACATCATAATGAAAATATTCACTAAGGCAATTTATGCATACTAGTATTGAGTACAAAATTTGTGCTATAGGCACTTGTCCTTTAAGCTTCATTCTATTTTAATCTTTCAGAGATTTTATTTAAGATATTACATTTCATGACACATTATATAGCTTTATACCCAGATATTTATTCTTCTTATACATATGTAGGGAATCACTTTTGACGATATGCTCCAACGCATTTAATACCCTTAAAGATAGTATGTTGGTCTCCGTAAATGTGCAATAAGCATCTGTAAACATGGAGAACCTCATATTTCCTTGTTTCTTCCGAAAACATTGTGTCATATAAAGTGAGTGTATTCCAATATGTTTTGAACACCCATGTATAACTTTCAGGGGTCAACATCTTTTGGGGTTCCTACTATGGGTTTGTGTTTTCACGTCCATTCTCATCTGTAATAGAATTACCTCTTTGCATTTTGGTCAATGATTTTGTCGACATTTAATGGTAGAATGTACTTCCATTCAACACAGATCATTGATGATTGTAATAGCTACTTTAAAATAAAAAATTATCATTCATCAATTCATGATCCCACCATTCTCAAGTGCATGCGTATACATAAATTATAAGCATTTCATAGCTTTTGCATACCCAAAAGCCACTTCAGGGGCTTTCATTGTCTCTTCCAAGATAGACATCTCTTCTAAGATGAATTATTTGGACTGGTCATATAATGATGATACAAGCCATTCTTCTAGACTGGTCATAATACTAGTCGTTCTTCTGGAATGATCTATAATGCAAGCCATTCTTCTGGAAAAGTCCTTTGTATGATGTTCTTATGGAACAATCTTATCTCCCTACTTTATCATCATCGAAGATGAGTTACAAAAGCTTTCACCTATTAATATATGACTAATAGGATTAATAATACAAGTATTGCTTACATCCTTTCGTAAGGGAAAACTTTGCTCAAATATTCTTCAAGCTCGAATTTGCTTAATAAATATAATTGAACGCTTGATGATCTAGTTATATCCTACACAAAAACCACAATTCTTTTGCCTCTGTAAAAAACAATTCAAATGGTCATGCTCGATTAGTAGACATGTGTATCTGCCTAATTTCATATTTTTTTGGGATTTGTTCTTCAGATGAAGGTTATAAAAACACATAATGTGTGGTAGAAAATGTGCTTAGTTAGAGGCTCTTGCTCCTTGAAACCAAGAGTTGTCAAAAGAAAGAAAATAACTAAAAAAAAATATTTTGATTGCAAGGTATAAGTAAGCAATCAGGAAAGATAACATGTGTGTATTCGGATTATGGTCTTCCATCTCTTCATACAATGGTGGAATTCAGGGATTAAGAGGGATGTGCTTCTTCTTGATTGCCCTAGAGTCCCTTGCGTGTAACACCCCGACTCCAAATTATTTCTAATTTTAATTAAATTAAGAGAAAATATGAATTTACCCTTGGGTTAAGGATAATTTTGGTCATTTTCATATCCGAAAGGATTTCGGGACCACGAGTGGTTTGGTTGCGTAGGTGGTACTGAGATGAAACCGTAGACATGCGGTAGGCTTGAATCGGAGATTTAATGAAGTTTTGGCGATCAAATTAAGCTTGATGGCGGAACCGTAATTATTTCAAAATAAATTTGAGTAAAAATCAGATTTTCAGTTTTTCCCCCTCTCTCTCTCTCTCTCTCTCTCTCTCTCTCTCTCTCTCCTCCCACTCGCACAACTCTCTCTCTCTCCTCCCACTCGCATAGCTCTCTCTCTCTCCTCCGTTTCTCTCTCCCCGATCCGATCACTCTCTCTCTTCGATTCTCTCAATTCCGGCCACGGAAAGGGCCGGCACCGGTCCCGTTAGATTCGTCTCGACGTCCCGGTCAAGACCCACCGGTTTTCCCCACCGGAAAACCCGATTCCAGCCGAGGGGTTCGACTGGTTTTTCTCCCGGTTTTCACCACGACGGCGCAGCGATTCCGGCCGGTTTTTCCGTCGAGCTTGGTATGTTTTCGAACCCTCTCCGTATGCTCTAGCTGTTTTTGGGGTAGGTTTGGATCGATTTTGAGTTTGGAAAACGGATTTGAAACCTAGGTTTTTGGCCGGATTTCAAAGTGAAATTCCAGCCAGTTGCCGTCCAAATTGGACCTTCCCGTAGTTGAATGAAGTGATCCTTCCCTCGAGTAGTATCTAGGGTAGGAAGGGTGAGCAGTGGTGTGGAGTTTTTCCGTCGCTGGAAATTACTCTACACACCCACGCTCTACCGGCGCGTGTGGCAGCGCGTGGGCCAGGTAGTGAGGCCACATTTGCATCCTGTTGTAATCATTAGGTTGTCACGAGTGCATAGGATTTTACGGATCTCAATTTGGATGTCGTTTGACTATCGAACGGATTTCGCATATTGTGCGTTATCCAGGTTCGATAGGTTCTAACCGTTGGATCGTTTCCAAATTGAAGTATGTTGATCTAGGTACTCTTAGAAACCTATAGGAATTCGCGGATCTTGAATCGGAGCACCGGATGTTCCGATTCAATAATTTGAAGTTTGGGGATTAGCGATAACCGTACGATTGGAAGCGATTCCCAAACCTATAACCGGACCTTAGGATATTCCATTGGACGTACACGCACCAGGAACTTGGGGATTTAAGTATTCTCTTTTGTGAATTTCTGTTGTGAAGTGCGTTATATTAATCAAGAGTTCGTATCTCGAAATAGGTACTTCGGTCTATCGTTCGCAGCAGGCAGGACCCTCTCGGGGCCGGGCAGCTTGGGATTATCTGTGAGTGGACTTTGTTTTAAGCATATGCATGGTTATATTGATAAAAGATTTGTGCATATATTTTAAATGGTGATTACGATTTAATAATTATTTGGTGGATGGATTTGAATATTCTTATGCGTATTGGCAATATATTTTGAATATGGATATATTTGAGAATGAGGAATATGTTTATATGAATTTTGGGATGTATATCTATATTGCCTATGTATAGAGTATGAGGGGTTGTTGTGGTGAGATGGTGGAAAGATATGAGTTTGAAGGATGGTTGTGAGATGTATGAGTATGTTAGGTGAGTACCATTCCCTAGTTACT
>NC_024128.1:18552485-18569880 GCF_000346735.1 Prunus mume
CTACGTCGTTGGCGGTGCTGGTGGGGTGATGATACTGTCTGCGCGAGTAGGACTTGTTATGAGATTTGTGAGCTACACATGTCGTTGGTAGTGCTGGCGTGTGAGCTATGGAGTTCCGTCCCTAGGTTGGACTACTCATCCCTGGACGCGGGTTAGTGCTCGGAAATCCTGCCTACCAACCAAACAATCCCCCGGTACATTAGTATAGAGAGAAGTATATATTATATTATAGTTATAGTTATAGATATATATATATATATATATATATAAATGTGTTCACGGGTTGATGAGAGTTGCATATCTTTGGGAGTAGAGTTGTGATTTTGAGATTTGGAGATTTATTGGACTTTGGGATGATGTGTTTTGAGTATTGCATTATTTTTACACGGTGGGGTTATTATGTTGTTTTAAAATGCAAACTTTATTTTTGTCCACTCACATATTTCTGTTTTGCGCCCCCCAGGCAGTAGTTGCTCTTGGAAGCGTTCAAGCAGGTTGCGAGCTCAAAACATTTCAACCGTAGATAGGACTTGTGTAACTTCCTTCTACTCAACTGTTTGTTATAAACAAATTGGCTCTGCCAAAATTTTGGTAGGATGTCTTGGGTTTTAGTAAGTGGGCCCGGCATCGGTGTGATGTCGGCACCAAGACGGGGTCCGCCCCGGTTTCAGGGGAAATTCTGGGGCGGGTCTTGTCATTGCGATTATAGGAGGAGTGATAAGGGATAGTCTCGTTTCTCGAGCACATCAAGTGCTCACTTATAGGAAAAACAAGTTGTTATTGCATCCCTCGATAAGAAGAAAGTTGGATGTGTTCTGCAAAGAATTTTGTTAGTAACATATTTATACATAAGATAGGGGAATAGTTTGAAATGATGAATATCAAATTAACCACAGTAACTTTTGAGATCCCCAAGACATGTTTGAAAAATAGTCTCCTTGAAATCCACAAAGATAAGATTTGATTGACAAAAATCGTCCTTAAGATCGCTGAACCACTGATAAACCTTAATGAATGCAACGTGAAGTTTGAATTTTGGAAAAGGGAAATATGGGAATTGGGTGGGAAATTTTGCCACATTTCCGCCTATATATATGTAAGACATGATTGGAGTATTTGTGTTTCAACTCTATTTCCTTCCATTCTCGAAACTCTTTAAAATGGCTTACTCTTCTTCTCACTCAAAATGTTTCGATTTAAATGTTGCTCCTAAAACAACACGTGATGCCAAAGTCTGGCATCCATCCTTTATGTCCCAAAACCGTCATCTCATAGTTAATGATTATGTGATATGAATGAAACAACGGCTACTGTAATAGCTAGGAATTTTCTTGTTCCTATGGATGAAATATTATTAATAGGAAGGTATGATGAAGAGGTTGCTGATGACTCTATGGCTTTTTGCATTCAGAGCGTTACTTCTGTCTCCAACCTAGCTCTTCGTTTGCTTGCTAGAGTAAACAAGATTCAGGAACTAAACACCCAAAATTCTACTCTTCATAGAATGCTTTAGGATTCTCAGCAATAGGTTGAAAACCTTAAATAGGAGAATAAAGCTTTGTCAAAATTGGTGGGTTTATACTATAAGGATATGCATACAAAGCTTGATATGTTGCAGAGTTCTAATGAAAAGATTCTGGAAGACCAAGAGAGGCTCATGGTTAAGGCCAAGAGGAGCCTTTCTCCTTTACCCGAATGGAACTTGATAGATTTTATAAAGCCTACTTACTTATTGTAGGTGAAAAGAATCTATCTGTTGTATGCTCTTTTCCTGTTATAATAATTGGGCAAAGTCTTAAACTCTCATTTGTGGTTTTTACGTCCTTTCAAAATGACATTTTGGAACCTTTTGCCTTATAGGTACAAATAACCACATTAAATCTCTCAAATTATATATTTCAATGCATGTGTGTTCGGAACTTCTGGCTCGGGTTAAACACAACCTCAGAATTTTAATTGCCTTTTTCAAAATGAGTATGAAATATAAATTAAGGAAGAGCCATAATAATACTGCAACCCAAAACTTCATGTTTTGGATTTATGATAAGTTGTCCATGGGGTTCAGGCCTAGATCATATTATATAACAAAATATGGGGAGCCTCAATTCATCCTTTGAGGGTTATCCTAATATGATTCACTATAAGATGAATCTTTAGGAACCATAACTCATAAAATGTAGTTCTCCCTTGAGGTGTTGGTTGTAATAAATCGAGCTTTGCCAAGTTCATCATTTTCTTATGCCAAAGAAACATGTGGTGTGCCATAGCTAGCAATATTACCACAAGGATTGTCCACTTAATGTTAGAACTTCATGTTCTCAACACTGTTTAAATTTTGATCTTTATTGCCAAAATTATATATTCTCATAATATGGTCTTAGAACTTCAGGTTCATATTTTGGAACTTCAGGCCCTCACTTAATCAACCATATTCTGAGGGACTTCTAGCCTCTCATTTAATTGCTCATCCATGAGTTTAGGGAATTGCAAGTCCCTTTAGGTACATAGCAACAGTGCACCAAAAGGGTTACTATTCATGTAGATGACACTATTTATGCATACGGTTACTATTCATGTATACGGTATTGTTTACGTATATGGTTCTATTCATTAATTCATGCATGTGGTGCTATTCATATGTGCAGTACATTTGCCGGTATAGTTATTATTCATGTGTACAACACTATTCATTAATAAAGTATTAGTACATTATCAAAAAGTTTCAGGTCTTGATTTATATGTCAAGGATCAAAGATCTTCAGGTTCAATCACTTTTCACGAATATAGTACTAGAGAGTCTGCTAGTTCTCACATGATTTCATCATCAAGGATCTTTAGGTCCCGATGTAGTTGTATGATGAGGATCAATGAACTTCTAGTCCTGATCTTTGGAGGTTTAAAACTCATCATAATACAGTTGTCAAATACTTCATAAAATAAATTTCTTGTTGTATGAACTTTAATTCTGCACTATACTTCAAATAAAAGTAAATGTACGATACAATAAATTCAAAAATTAAATGTGCTTGTATGGGCATAATTCTGCTCCATGCTTTAAATAAAAATAAATACAATGTATGGACATTAAAATTTTATACCATACAGTAAATAAAAGTAAATATTGTTGTATGGATAATGAATTTACACTATACTGTAAATAAAAGAAAGTGAAGAGGGATAATAACGCGCCACCCACAGTATAAAAGTAAGTGACGAGGGATAATAACGCACCACCCAAAATATTAGGCGGTAAAACTGTCCATTCAATTTACATCAATAAATGTAAAGTGCAGTAATAAAATAGTTGTATGTCTTATTTCGGTAATCCATAAGATTATATATGTACGTTTATTTATATTATATTATGAAAGGATGCATTTCCTGTTTTCCACTAACATATATGTTAGTATTTATTGTCAGAGAAGCAAAGAAAGTGATTTTGTGCATGCATCACACTTGCCCCTTACTTGCTTTTCCACCTACCACCAGCACAAATTTCCAACGCACCTACACCCTTAGGATGGTCAATATGAATATTGAATGTCATATATACTAATATAATAAATAAAAGAGATAAGAAAACAGAGAGGACTAAACTGGTTTTGGAAGAGAATTCGTGCTAATAACGTGTTGTAAAAGGAATGGTGTTGGAATACAAATGATGCACATAAAGTAAATAAGACATAATATTTAACGAGGTTCGACAAGTTGTGTCTACGTCCCCGAAGAGCAGTAGCAGTAACCATTTTCACTATGTAAAATAATAAGGCTACAAAAGGAATACAACTTTGATATTTACACTCAAACTGGCTCACTATTTTTCTCTATGCTCTCTTTTCTCTCCTTTTCTCTCCTTTTATTATCCTTTTTCTTCCTTCTCTGCATTGACTCTTGTTTATACCAAAATGAACAGCCAATGAACGACGGACACGTGGCTAAACCATGGCCAAGTGGTGCCTTCGGCACATACCTTCGGTAGAAGACCTACCGATCGCAACATTAGGGCAACCTCGCCCCTCTGGACGCGTGGCAGTCCCACAAACGATGTCCAGAGTCCCACATCGTAATCCTAAACAAGTCGCACGCGTCCCAAGGCCTATAAAGGAGGACAATCATCCCAGCTTGGAGGTAATCAATCAGAACTTACGGCATTCTGCCTATTGATCTGTAGTTCAAACTTACTAAATCCGTACTTACTAAAGCATCGGAGAGCCTTCGGCCGGTACCACACCGGTGCCCTAGGATTTACCGTGTGTTTGCTATCTTACAGATCGCACTCCCTACCGAGGACAACAGATACCGAAGGGAAAGAATCACTAAGTTACGCGGGAAAGTATTAAACCATTTTTCTGCGTCAACAACTCTCACTTTCTTTTTTCTCTGGAGGTGTCTCTCACTTTTCACTTCGGATTTCCCTTTGTAAAGGGAAGTTACGTAGCAAAACATTAACTATGAGCATGTGAAGATCAACTGCCTGCTGTAAATATGAAAACTATTTCACCTACAATACATGAAAGTCTTCATCCTAATAGTTGTGGGCCATCCACATACAAAACATGCTAACTCTCTGCTAAGCAACTATGTGATGTGGTTTAATGGATTGGCAGAAAACGTGAAAACACACCTAACCATATGCAGTTAGCAAATAAGGACGCGATGACAAGATATGGAAAATCATAAGCCAACAATTTTATGATGATCCCACCTTAATGTTGCCAAATTAGCAATTATAATTTTGTTAACAATTTGTTTCTTGCATGCCAAACTGTTATCAACAAATAAGAAATTTGAAAAAAAAAAGGAAAAAAAAACCTAAAACGAACACTTTTGACATTTTTACTTATTTGGAAAGGGTATGTTTTCATGCATTTATTAACACATGAGTATATAAACTGTTTCGATTCATGACCTTTCATGCATTTACTAACATGTAAGGAATTAAAGAAGTATACGAGTAGATTTCGTAAGAATGCTACTGTTTTTACCTCCCGTTAACCCACAAATGTTTCTGAACTACTCCTGCCTTCTTCACTTTTTCTTAACCCTAAATCAATAAGATAAACGTACCTATGGTCTCTAAATCAGGTGTAGAACTAAACCATGTATTAAATATTTTGCTCTTAATTGTGATGTGTGAGTAAGTATCCAACATAACCCTTTTCCCCAAATCCTTCCATTGAATTTTTTTTCTTTTTCCGCAATGATTAATTTTTAATTTCCTTTTTGGGTCACTTATCAGCCTCCCAACTTAAAAGGCAAGTGGTGGTTGTGAATGTGATTTAAGACACAGAAATAGATGCTTGGACTCTAACTCAAGCAAGCATCGGTCCACCTAAGATCTGATCTAAATCCAATTACCAAGATTAACCAGAGACTTGGGTTAAGCTTTAACCAGGGTTAAAAATAAAATAAGCTTCTGTTTTCTTTTCTTATTTTTATTTGTAATTTTCCTGCTTACAAATTTACAAATTGGCTGGCAGAGTGGCAACTTCACATGTCTACAAAACTCCCTCATGTGGTCGGCTGAAGGCTTTTCAGACCAATTTTTGTCCCTGTTCTTGCTCCCTCGATACTCAGCCACGCGCTTAATAATTATTTGGCTCGAGGGATGCTCCTATTACACTTGCACTGTCTAAAGGATGAGAATCAACTGTAGCATGTACATCGAGAATTCAAGTATTATATATTTTATTAGTTTGATTTTTTATTTGAATTTTCTGTAAGTCGATGGTCCTTGAATTTTTCCGTATTGACAAAATGAGCAAATTGACACAAATGACACATGAAAAATGTCTGAAACTATCAACAGAATTGGAGAATCAAAATGAAACTCGAGTACAAATTGAGGGTTTATTGCGGTTAAAAATTCCTATTTTATTAAAAAAACATCAAAATCAAAGTGTCTGTTTTCCACTCGCCTACCTACCTATGTGGTTTGGGTTTTCTACATAGCTGTTTGGAAATTAATTTTTTTGGCAAAAAATAAATTAGAGACGCTGATGTGATGACTACTATGACAATGTGTTTCAGCTGATTCTTTGAATGTCATTGACCAATTTACCCATACGTTTCGAAATGACATTTATACCCTTCTCTTGTACTTCAATCGAATATTGTCCTTTGGCGGGGGGGCGCCAACAAACTTCATTTGACTAGCTAAGGACCGTCCTGTCTTTTCGATCAAGAGCAAATTTGTCCCCAAAATTTCTACTCAAATTTAAAAAATGAAAACTCACCCTGAGAATAATAATTGCCAGAAAAGCCCATCGTGACCGTTCAAGCCTAGAATCTTACGGCATCCAAAGGTTCTAGGATGAATATGAAGGGAAGCAACAGAGACCGTCAGATCTCACTCTTCGCCCTCACTTGCGTATATAAACCTCTGTAGTGTTCATCTTCTCCGCTCAAATCTCTCATTTCAACCTTGTTTCTCTATCAGATCTCACATTTTCTTGGACAAAGTTACTGGTAATCTCTCACTCTCTGAGGCCTCAAATTTTGAATTTCATTGACTTCGATTTGATTGAGTTTCACTGAATGTGTAATTACTGTGTTTTCGGTTGAATTTCATCTTTATTTTGCTTCTGATATATCGAATCGTGATGTTTTTGAATTGCATTTCAGTTCTATGATACGGTTATAATCTCCGTTTATTTCTTTAAATTTTTTTTTTTTGACGTATGGCATGTAATTTACTCTGGTTTAGTATAAGATATGCAGAAAGTGCACGAACAATGTCAATTATGAGAGAAATTCACATTTCTTATGAAATTTTTGCTGTATATATAGATATATAGTGAAATTGCGCAGAAAATTTGGATATGAACTCTTGATAGCTTAGAATAATGCTAAATTCAGTTTGTTCGGTAAAATTTTGCATCGCATCACTTTGTAATTCATGGTTAGGGATTTAGTAGAGTTCTGCTTATTAAGGTGATATGATTTCTTGTAGATTGTTACTCTCATTGATATTCCACTGAATACCGTACTTTCGCTTTCATATCACATCCTACTTTAGCAATTTTTTCGATTTTCAATTCTGATTGTGCTGTGAATTTCAGAAAAGTGAAAAATGAGAGAGATCCTTCACGTTCAGGGCGGTCAATGTGGCAACCAGATTGGCTCCAAGTTCTGGGAGGTTGTGTGCGATGAGCACGGCATAGATCCAACTGGTAGGTACGTCGGTACCAAGGATGTGCAGCTGGAGCGTGTCAATGTCTACTACAACGAAGCATCGTGTGGGCGGTTTGTTCCTCGTGCTGTGCTCATGGACTTGGAACCTGGGACCATGGACAGTGTTCGCACTGGTCCGTATGGCCAGATCTTCAGGCCTGATAACTTTGTTTTCGGACAGTCTGGTGCTGGTAACAACTGGGCAAAAGGACACTACACTGAAGGTGCAGAGCTTATTGATGCCGTTCTTGATGTTGTGAGAAAGGAGGCTGAGAACTGTGACTGTCTTCAAGGTATAGTGTTTTGGTGTGCTGTTTGGTGTTGTTTGTTTGTATAAGTATGAGGTATGTTAAATGTGTGTGATGATTAGCTTTTTTTTTATAATTTTTTAATTTTTTTATTGATCAAAGTTGCAACTTTTGAGCCATGATCTGCTGTCAAAGTTGCAACTGAGACGATAATCAAACTAACGTTACATTAATCAAAATTGGTGAAGTAGCAAGCAGACCTTTTCCTTCAAAAAAAAAAAAAAAAAAAAAAAATGTTTATTGGATTTTCCTTCTTTTGAAGGTTTCAGGCAGGTTAAATGGTTAGAATGGTTTTGAGTGACTGATCTCTTTGTAATTATATGCATTTACAGAAAAATCTGGAATGTCGTTTTCAATTGTAGATGATGAGATTAGCATTTCATGATCCATTGAAGTTGAAGGAAAATTTGCACAAAATTTTATCAGGAATATGATATGCTGGTCATATCTCATAAGAAATCCTGCTTTTGTGTAGGTTTTCAAGTTTGCCACTCCTTGGGTGGAGGAACTGGTTCTGGAATGGGAACCTTGTTGATCTCGAAGATTAGGGAGGAGTACCCTGACAGGATGATGCTTACATTCTCTGTTTTCCCTTCACCAAAGGTCTCTGATACAGTTGTTGAGCCATACAATGCTACCCTTTCTGTGCATCAGCTTGTGGAGAATGCAGATGAGTGCATGGTGTTGGATAATGAAGCATTATATGATATCTGCTTCAGGACTCTCAAGTTGACTACTCCTAGTTGTAAGTAGCACGAAGCTTTTACTGTCATTATCTGCATCTATTCCTTTAAATTATCTGCTTGTGTACTTTATCTATTTAGCGAAAGTTTGCATCTCTCCGAATCTATAAATATGTTCATAGACAATTTGAATCTGATGCGAATTAGTGTTCTACTGTGGTATGCTTTCCCAGGTAAAATATATCCTTAACAATTACGGCCTCCTGATTTATCACTTCATTAATTTTTCTTTCATGTTTGTGAAATGTACTTTATTTCAGCTTATTGGTCCCAATTAAGATGTTTTCTTGCTGATTTGTCAGGCTGCATGTGACATGCTGGGCTCCAAGCTTACAGTTAATGTGTTAGCATATTTATTGTTACATCACTTCTTTGGTGGTTCTTGTTGCTACTTGTAGAAGCAAGAGTGACAGGACACACATGAATTAGGTTACATATCCACTTTACTGGTTGTTAAACAATGTTGTTTGTTTGGGTTGTCATGCATACCATTCCAGCTGATGTGGGACCATGTTGTATGCAATCATGAATTAGGTTGCATGTCCAATTTGCTCTGTAGAATGCCTTTAAGCTATGTAAGGTTACTTCTAGCTCACCACATTTTCTGATCCTTAAATATATTGATATCTGTAAATGCATTGCTTGGGGTTGAACATTGACAGTGATCTTGCCCCTGAGTGCAACATCTTTGTCCTGGTTGAATTTTTTTTATTGATGATGGATTATTGTGGATAAATGATTTTTGCTGTTTAGTATCTGCATGTGGAAAGCTTCATGCTGATTTTGGATTCTGATGGAAATTTTCTTTTGGATTGATCTAGTTTATTTTCGGCATATTTTAGTTGTTTTCATACCCACTTTGTAATAAATAGCTCTATTGATTCTTAAAATGTTAGCTTATCTCGTTGCATTACTTTGCTGCAGTTGGTGACCTGAACCACTTGATCTCTGCAACCATGAGTGGGGTCACTTGCTGCCTTCGCTTCCCTGGTCAACTCAACTCTGACCTCCGAAAACTTGCTGTCAACTTGATCCCATTTCCTCGTCTCCACTTCTTCATGGTTGGATTTGCGCCTCTGACCTCCCGTGGATCCCAGCAATACCGAGCTCTAACAGTCCCAGAATTGACCCAGCAGATGTGGGATTCCAAGAACATGATGTGCGCTGCTGATCCCAGGCATGGTCGATACCTCACTGCCTCAGCCATGTTCAGGGGCAAGATGAGCACTAAAGAGGTGGACGAACAAATGATCAATGTTCAGAACAAGAACTCTTCCTACTTTGTTGAGTGGATACCAAACAATGTGAAATCAAGCGTTTGTGACATTCCACCCAGAGGTCTATCCATGGCATCCACATTCATTGGGAATTCAACCTCCATCCAGGAAATGTTTAGGCGTGTGAGCGAACAATTTACTGCCATGTTCAGGAGGAAGGCCTTCTTGCACTGGTACACTGGCGAAGGAATGGACGAAATGGAATTCACTGAAGCAGAGAGCAACATGAATGATCTCGTATCTGAGTATCAGCAATACCAGGATGCGACTGCCGATGAGGAAGGTGAATACGAGGACGAGGACGAGGAGGAAGTGATGGAGGATATGTGAATGTAGAGGTAAAACCTAAATTAGAGTGGATACGTGGATATGTGGATATGTGGATGACAGATCTTTGTGTGTTACTTTGTGTATTGAGGGAAGTTGTGTATCGAGGGAAGATGATGAGTCTTAAAACCACACTTGTCTTTGTCCAAGTTCAATTTTATTGGTGGGGGGAAAGTTTATGCTACCAAGTAGATATTATTGAAAGGTCGAGTGATTGTTTGCAAGTAGTCATGTGACATTTCCATGCCTTGTTGTTCTGTTCTGGATCGGTGGATTGATTTGTGTTCAATTGTTCAATTTTCTGTTCTATCTATCTAGTAAATCAATCTTCTTTGCTATTAATTATCTCATTTGATCTAGCATGCGTTGGTTATTAATTTGTTCTTGGGTCCAATCATATTATTACCCATACGTTATTAATTTTTTTATTTATTTACCAAACAAGCGATGGTATTTTATTAGATCAATTGAAACAATACATAGAGAGCCATCTCGATTAGCGATATGACGGACATGGATAAAGCTTCCTCATTGACCAGAGTCAGCTCTAGGGATCTGGAGAGAATAAATCACAAAGAACTTGTCTAAAATCCTATATTTACAGTCTAAGTTGTCCTATATCAAGTCAGTTACATCGAGGACAAAACCTGGCCGCTAACCGGCATAAGTCTCCCAGAGGAACTAGACCACCCATCAAAATTTATGAGAAGTACAAGAGAAAACCAAACAACTCAGAGTATTTGGACTAAACACTAACTAAAGAAACATCAACACTTTGCTCTACAAATGATGCACAACCAAAGCCATCCAGATCCATAACAGAGACGACCAGATATGCCAAGAGGAGAGAAGAACGTCATGGTCTGCATAGGCACGAGAGAATACCGAAAATTCGATAGGAAATAAACCCCTAGATATGAAACTAACCAATTACATATGTTAACAGCTAGTTACAAAAATATGATAAAATTGATACTACGGACATTAAAACAAAATTCGGAATTTTGAATCTCGTTTATTTATATTTAGTAAGTTATATACCATGTTGATAGCTTAAATTGAAGAGATCTTTCTGGTTTTGAAAAGTTTTAGGGGAGGGAGGCTATCCCATTCTAGGCATACCGAAACTTCTTTGATGGCTTAAATTGAAGAGATCTTTTGATGACTCTTGCGCAACTAGCAAGAATTTGTTAGACCAAATACTCTCCACCTCTTTATTATCTATTCCTCTGTTCTCTCGAGTGTAGTTTGTTATTGGCATTCTAGTCATCCTTGTTCAGCCCTTGATCTTGTGTGCACATGAAAAAAATACATGCATATTTTTTCGTTTAATACAAGAAAATTCACATATCTTTTAATAATGCAATTATAATTCATGTATTATTGAAAAAAAGCCTACAAATTTAAAAATTTTCAAATAAAAATAATTTAAAAACATTATATAATGAACAAAGTTTTCATAATTTTTTTTACATATACTGTATACGTATTTACTAATTAGAGTATAAACTAAATAATAATAAAAGTAAGAAATTTATAACTTAAGTGATTAAAAGTATTTTATTTTTACACCTGTAATAATAAGCTGGATTCTCCCCACTTCGATGTTGCTTGTATTAAACAAATAAACAAAACCCCAAAGGAAAATAACTTCTTTTGGAGTTTGGTGCGGTGCTCATGATACATGCAGTAGATGAACGGGACCTCTACATCGCGATTTGGCCCCACCAAACAAATGAGCAGCTGACTGCCAATTCATGTCGGCGAGACTTAAATTCGGTGATGACTTTGCTTGGCCTACTGTCCACTCAACAAAAAGTCAACAATTTCAGATGTGATTGCTGTTATAAAAATAAAATAATCAGAGTATGAAAACTACGACTGGAAGTATAATTGTATTTATTCTTGTGATATTTACACTGATAGAATTTTCTCTCAGATAGAACTCACTCTCTTTTGTTTCCTTTCACTCTTCCTTTCTTCTCTTCCTTTCTTCTCTTCCTTTCATTCCTCTCTTCTCTTTTGGTGTATTTTGCTAAGCAATGGGAAGCCTATTGTTGAGGCCCAAAAAATTCACGCTTCGGTCCAAATAAATTATCGGCTCAATACGATACCTTATCAAGAAGAAACCCGATTTAGACACGCAAAAGTTCGTCATATACGCTTTGCACACATGCCACGCCAAGCAAATAAGCAACATGCCATGTTACAAGCTTAAGTGGGCCCAAGCCACGCAAGATACCTAGGGCTTGCTTGAGTAGGTTGTGGTATGAATGGTAATAAGTTGTCATGAGTAGCGCTGGCAATGGGTCGTGTCGTGTCGGGTTCGTGTCGTGTCAAACTCTTAAACGTGTCAAAAAACCTCAACCCATACACGACCCGTTTACTAATCGTGTCAAGAACTGCAAACCCAAACACGACCTGTTTATAAACGGGTTGACACGACACGACCCGTGTAACCCGTTTACTAAACATGTCATGTTTGGGTCATAAACATGTAACCTACCTGTTTAAAAACATGCTTCAAATCTAAGGTCATAAACAGGTAACCTACCTGTTTAATAACCTGTTTAGTGACCTATTATTAACCTGCTTCAAATATATGGTCATAAACAGGTAATCTACCTATTTAATAACCTGTTTAGTAACCTATTATTAACCTGCTTCAAATCCATCATAAACCAGCTCAAATATTAAGCCAAATCAAACATTTCCAGCTTAAACATTCCAAATTCAACATTCCAAATCCAACATTTCCAGCTCAAACATTCCACAATCACAATAAAATTAAAAAACTTCAAAGTCTCTCTAAAATCCAAATAAAACAGAAACAAAAATCTTTGATTAAATTACAACATAAAATACATAATCACATTCCTAAATGAAATATTTAGCCACTAGCAGCGATGGTATTGGAGCACTCAGCAGATTGGGAGAGATTTATGGCTATGTTACTAATATCCTCTGTCAATTCTTCCAAGTTGGGTGCCATAGTGGGATTTTCTGCAATTCAAACCATAAGACTTTAGATGATGATAAAAAGAAACAAATACAATAAATAAGATGATGGGAAATATACCTTGGTCACCAAATATCCAGTCTCGTGTACAAATTAGTGCCTCAACATTTTCAGGTTTGAGAGCACTACGATACTGATCAAGCACTCTACCACCAACACTAAATGATGCCTCAGATGCGACTGTAGATATTGGAATAGATAGTACATCACGAGCCAAAATAGATAGTTCAGGATATCGAAATTGGTTGACCTTCCAAAAATCAAGAACATTCAAATTTATCTTCCTATCTATTTTAGGCTCATCCAAATACAATTGCAGCTGTGACTTTTGGGAAGATGTGATAGACTCCTCACTTTCAAAGGTATCAAATTCCTAATAATATAACAACATTATTAATATGAGCACGTAGTCAAATATAAACTGAAATTTGATGTATTATGAACAAAATAAATAGCTTTTTACCTTCATAACATCCATGCATTCCTTTGATACCATGTCATCAACATGAGAACGAACACTATTTGAGGTACTTGATATACCAGCAACTGATTCGGCCTTAGAATGTATTTGAACATATAAATCAAAGAGGGAACATAACATCTCACGAACTTTGGCCATTTCTTGGGAGTTTGTACCATACAACCTTTTATAACAAAATTCCACAAACTGAATTTTATATCTAGGATCCAATATTACAGCAATTGCAAGGATCAAGCTGTACTCTTTCCAATACTTATCAAACTTTTCCATCATTTGAGTTGCCATAGATCTCATGAAATCATCTTGATCAATTTTAGCTTTTCTCAAAGTATCTTCCACCACAAACACTTGAGGAAAATACAGATTTGCAGTAGTGTATTTAGTTCCAGAAAACAAGCAAGTGACGTCATAAAATACCTTGAGAAACTTGTTTCTAATTTTTGCCACTCAACTTCAGAGAGAGAATGCTTGTAATTTGAATCACTTAATTGCAAATGCAGAAATGCCCGTTGATAATAAAGTGCACTATCAATCATTAGAAATGTGGAGTTCCATCTAGTGGGTACATCTTGGCGCAAACCCTTTTTACAATCTAAAGAAACTTGTGCAGCACAATCTAAGAACTTTTGTTTCCTCCCTTGTGAACCTCTAACATACTTAATACTTTCCCTAATTTTCCCCACAGAATCATGAATGTGTTTCAACCCATCTTGCACTATTAAATTCAGGATGTGTGCACAACACCGAATATGAAAAAATGTACCATTCATTAATAGTGCATTCTGCAAGTTAAGCTGCCCCTTCAACAACATAACAAAACTATCATTTGAAGATGCATTGTCCAAAGTCATACAAAAAAGTTTCTTTTCCACCCCCCAACTAGTCAACAACTTATAGATCTTCTCACACAATGCAACACCACTATGAGGAGGAGGCATAAAACTGAAATTCAAAATTCTTTTTTGCAATTTCCAATTAGCATCAACAAAATGGGCAGTGAGAGAAAGATAACCATCCGTGGTTATAGAAGTCCACAAATCAGATGTCAAACAAACTCTTCCACTGATTGAACCCAAAAGTTCCTTAAGCTTACCCTTTTCTCTATTGTACAAACTCAACACATCAGCCTTTGCAGTATTTCGAGATATCAATTTGATATCAGCACAAATGTAACCAAACACATTCCTAATTCCAGCATACTCAACAAATTGAAAGGGCAGCTCATGCTTGATAATTGCCATCACTAGTAATTCACGAAATTTATTGGGATCAAACTTAGCAGACCTTGTTATGATAGACCCTTCAGATTTAGATAATAATAATTGGCCAATATCACGGGTATCGGATTTCAAACAAGAATCAAGATGACGCTTTAAATTTCCAGTACCATATTTACTATCACACAAGTACTTATGACCACATTTCATGCACTTCGCATAAAGCTTATTATCTGGATCAACAGGAAGAATTTCAAACTGAGTCCATACATGTGATGTGAGTTTTCTACGTCTCTTACCAACATGAGTTGCAGCAACTGCATTATTGTTGTTAGACGGATCTGAATCTTGCACATTGCTTCTAGCTGCTTCACCATCAAAACTATCACCCCCATCTTCAAAAACATCCATCTGTATAAAACATAATAATTTTATGTTAGTCAAAAGATAAACAAAAAACAAAGAAATCCAAAAAAACAAAAACAAAAAAACAAAGCAAAACAGAATATTAATCACAACCATGAATGTGAGATTTTTTTATAGGAAGAATTTAAAACTTAGGCACGTTGAACCCCTAATTGTATATTTTTTGAACTATGAGATGAGCTCCAGCTTCCAGACTTGATCAAAACACTATCAATGGACTATATGGAAGCAATGAAAATCATGCAATTTAAATCACAAGTCTCTAATATATTATTATTTGCTTAAAGGTACATTACAACGACTGAATTTTGGGACATTAAATGTAGGTGTAGGCAACCCTATTTGACTTCCTACCTTTTCAAAGCAGGTGCTCCATGCAGACATCAAAATTACAATCTAGATAAAGGGAAATTAAGTCCCTTGATTCAGCATTGATAAGAACAACAGAGCATATAACAATTATAACAATTTCTTCATTGTGGATCCTAGTTCTCCTACAACTACTCTGCATTCAGATCATTTAATATACAGTTATATTATTTTGGTATTCATGCCAAAGGGAATACTACAACCTTTAAGCCCCAACATTCAGAAATTTCAAAAAATACTCAACTACTTCCAAGATCAATACTCAACATTCAGAACTTTTTGACCTTTACAAGTCTAAAACAATGGCTGGCTCTTTCACTTAGTAAACGGACTAACAAAATGAAAAAAAACAAATCGACCCATTACTCAAACAAAAGCATCAAAGCTTTAAAAGTAGTTTTTTCATGTATGGTAGTAACTAGTAAGTAAGCATATAAAGATCAAAGGCCAAACCCAACAGAAAATAACAACGTAGACAGAGAGAGAGAGAGACGAAGACAGACCTATAAGGCTTTGAGAGCACAAAACAGCACCCAAAGGAGAAAATTCAAGAACCCAAGCAAATCTCAGATCTCCTAAAAAGATTTAGTTTTCTTTCTTTTTTGGGTGTGATCCAGCCAAAATGGCCATAGAGAAACCACACTGAAAGTTGTTGGTTCAGAAAGGATTTGGAGGCGGCTGGGAGTTAGGTTTTCGAATGAGAATAGATGAGAGAGAGAATATGTTATGTTATATTTGTGTGTTTCTTTTCTAGGTTTTTAATTAAATGGGTTATTGGGTTATAAACGGGTTGACACGACCCGCGACACGACCCGTTTAATAAACGGGTTAAACAGGTGTTTTAACGGGTTGGCTGGTTGACCCGAAACCCACCCGTTTATAAACGGGTCAGCAACGGGTTGACCCGAAAATGACCCGTTTTTTAATCGTGCGGGTTCGTGTCGTGTTTTTAGCGTGCGGGTTTCGAGTCGTGTAACGGGTCGTATCTGAAATTGCCACCCCTAGTCATGAGGCCCATTGATGGGTCGAGAAATGGAGGTTCTGGATTGCTTGGGAGCCTCGGAACCCAAGCCCATTTCTTAGGCCCAAACATATGGGTGAGCACAAAGGAGAAAGTAGCCCAACCAAAATAGCCTATTACTCCAACCAAAATAGCCCATCACTTCAACCAAACTAGCCCAATACTTGATGAAGTTAGCCCATGTACTTGATAAACCAACTTATTGTCATAGAAGGCCCAAGCAACCCAAAAAAATATCTGCAAATCTTCAGCACCTAGCTGAAAACAAAAGCCACGTTGAAAGCCAAAATATCCATGTGTGAAAGCTGCTGGAAAGCTCCAGCACATGGGAGGAATAAGTTTCAAGCAAAAACTTCCAAATGACCAAGGGATATTGGAGAGCAGATCACCATTTGAACCAGTATGCATACCTATTTCTTTCCCTCATCAGACCTAGCCTTGGAAGAAGGAAGAAAAAAAGAGAAAAAGATGGCTGAAAATAGGAGTATGAAACAGCTGCGGGAAAAGGGGCCTTGAGCACCCAAAATCCCTGATTTTATGCAAATGGGTAGAGGAAATTTCACCAAAATAGGATGATTGAAGGGATGAGGGGAGAAAGGAAGGGAAAGACTTGACAAAATGGGAAGGAAACCATTAGGGTTTCTTGGAAAACGTCAGCTTTCAGCGGCTATAAATTGAGGCCTTTTCTACCTAACAGAGGCAACCCACATCTAGAGAGCAAGCTTCATCTCTCACCATGAAATCTCTGCAATTTCGTGCCTTAATCCTCTATCTCCTCCCACTTTCCATTCTGCCATGCCATTCTAGAGTCTGACATAGCTTTTGTCAGGCTGCTGGAAACTTACCCAAACCACCAAATACTTCACCATTAGCCACAACTCAGACCCAGAGAGCAAGCTTTCTCTATAACTTACAAAAACCCAGCAATCTCGTGCACTGTTCATCTTCTTCTCCGTTTTGCTCTTCTGGCAGCTGCCGGAAGAACTCTGCTCTTCATTTTCCCTTTCCTAGCCAAATCTCTTACAAAACTTCTC
>NC_024128.1:18575000-18608815 GCF_000346735.1 Prunus mume
ATTGGTGGGAAAAACATGGTCCAGTTGATGAAATTCTGTTTGTTTCAGTCCATGAGCTAATTCGTCATTTCACTAAAAAAGTCAAGTTCTCCAAAGTTGATTTATTCTTTCCAAAACAGTTGTTTTTTGTTGCTAAATACAAAGTTCCTTGAATCCTCAAATGGTCCTACAAAGAAACCAAAGATACCAGAGTTTTTGCCCGCCAATTCTCTGTTAAATGGTGGGGAAAATTCGAAGTTGACAGAATTGCCAAATACGTCTACAATGATTTGCCCCATGATTCTATTCCGCATCCGGCCTCCCCCACTGGTTCAACCTGATCTTCTCTTTCAGTTGAAGGAAAATCGAAGTCTAAACTCCAAGAAATTGCTCGCCAGTTGATAATTCAAGCCTCTCAAATGGATGATGATGAGGACATTGAAAATGACTCTCCTTCGTCGTCTAGCTGCCAGCCCATGCAGAGCCCTGCTAAGCCTAAGTCTTGGTATGAAGACAGCCAGGACCCCTATGATGCCTATGATTTGAATTATGATTAGGCTCCTAGTTGCAGACACAATAATTGCCCCGGAGAATATGATTGAAGCATCTTAAAAGCAGCCACCTGCTTTCTCGTGTCTCTACAGTCATTATTCCCCGTCACTTCAGCAAAAGTTGCCTGAGCAAAAGCATAAAAGAAAAGTTATTCCTTCTGAAAAAGACAAAATTGAAAGTTGAATTAGCTCTTTCCCGTGCCTCTATTGTGGAAATAACTATAGTTGAGTTTTGGTTACTATAGTTACTTAACCATAGTTGTTTCTTTCTATTTAAGCTGGCCTCGGCCTCAGTTGTAAGCAGGTTACAATTTACAATTCAGTTTTTTTAAAAAGATTCTCTCTAAACAATTTAGAGAAATCATCTTTGTGAACACTGAGTGTTCTTGTATCCGAAGAAACTTCAGCAGTTGCTATCTGAAACTCTTGTGAGTATAAATAAAGTTGTTATTTTCAGTTATCTCTATTTTGAGTAATTTCATATAAGCATTATTATTTTTGAGATTCTGAGTAGAGGTTCTTTAGTTTCTTCTTCTCCTTCCCGTTTATTCTCTGAGTTATTTGTTGATCTTTCTTTAAGGTCTGACTCGTGAGTCCTTTTTCCAAACAGTAAGTCCCCAGTGTAGAGGGCCTGAGCGGTGGGCAGGAGACAGAAAATTAAGAGAGGTTAATAAGTTTCTTGTAGGGTAAACGGTCGGTTTAGGAAGCCCCTATTTATCTTTTTCCTCAGAAAGCCAAACCCAAACACTTTAGTAGTCATGAGTCGTTTATTTAGGACAAATTCTTGTAGTTCGAGCAGTTCTAAAACCAGTATAAGCCGACTCCCAGAGATAGTTAATGAAGAACAATTTGAATATGATTCCAGTAGTAAAGAACAATTAGACTTTAGAGATTGAAATATACCTAAAGTCCCGAATCAAAAAATATATATGAAACATTGGTTGCCTTCTAGTTTTAATAGCACAACTCATGTTAAAACAGTTGAACAAGTGTGTGCTTTGAGTAAAGAATATGAAACCTGCCAGTTGCTTAACCTTGAATCAATTAAGAAGCATAAAAATGATGGTAATAACTTTCTGCATATTGGTTTAGTTCAAGTTGCAGTTAAGCCCCTAACCAGATTAGGATTAAAGATTCTATTTTTCTTTGTTTGTGTGACACTAGATTTACTGAATTTAGTGACAGCACTTTAGGAGTAATTGAGTCCAGTTTATGTAATGGCCCAGTACATTTTGATTGTTATCCAGATTTCACTGTAAGTCTTAGTGATCCTCATATACTAAGAACTTTAACTCTGAACATTAAGACTGAAGGTTATAATGTCCTCCCAAGAACCCAACCTTTAGCCTTGGTTTACAGAATTTATTACAAAGTTATAGGCACTAATATGAATTTCCAAGCTCTTAATAAAAGCCCAAAAGACCAAACTGTTTTAATCTAAAGTCATACAGCAGATGCCCATATCCAAGTTCCTCAAACCATTAAGTGGTCAGAAGTTGCCCTTCCAAAAGATCGGACCATAGTCACCGAGTGCCAACCAGTTCCAATACAGCGTAGTCTAAATAATTTAGATTATATCCAACAATATTTAGATGGTACAGTAAAAATTAGATTTGAAAATTAGCCCCTGAAGAAGTCTAATGTCTAGTTACAACAGTTGCCGACCTCTGGTCAATCTCAAAGGCATGCTCCTGCTAGGCGCTCCTTTGCAGCCTCGTCCTCCACTCTAGAACGAGACCTAGAGTTAGAAAAGGCCATGATTGATTTCAAACTTGAGTCCCTGAGAAAATCCTCTTAGGTAAACCAACCTTGTTATGGCAAGGTACCAATCCAAGATGACAAGTCCAATTCACCTTAGTCACCTACACAATCTGACTTCTTAGTTGAAAATTTTGCAGCAGTTGATAATCAACTTAGAACCCTTAATAAAAAATTTGAGATTAATTGGAAAAGCTTAAATCATCATCTCAAGATCCCAGAAAATCAGCATAGGAGAAATAGTTATCACCAAGCTTACCCTAATAGTGAAAGCTGCCAAAAAATCTTTAATGAACGGAAAGATTATATGCGGTCAGCCAAAGTTGAAATTTTCTACCTTGATTTTATTGAAAGCCGCTACATATCTAATGAGTTAAAAACTCTAACTAAAGAAAAATGGAAAATGGTAGACAAGTCAGAAGTTGAAGCTAGTCATCGCCCAGTTGACACCATAATCATCAATCATAAGAATACACCTATGCCTGCTAGCCCCTTCAAAGCCTTTGAAAGCAATGATACTAATAGAAGACTAATTGAGCAGAATAATTTTACCAATCAAAGTCTAATTGTCATAGGGAAACAACTAGATACAATTGAAACTAAGATTGACAAGATAAGTCCCCCAGAAACTAAGTTTAAACCAAAAATTGAAAAACCAATAGTTCAGTTCCAGGATCTTAAGTCAAGCCCCACGCTTAAGATTAAACCTACAATCAAGAAAATTGAAGAAATGTTAGAACAGTTGACCCCAAGTAAAGCTGAAAAATCTGGTCTTAAAACACTAGATTCTTTTGCAATCACGAACCCCTCTGAGTCTGAACCTGAGACAACAGAATCTGAAACTAGTAATATTTCAAAAATAGAAAATGCTTTCAAAAATCTGGAAGTCCAAGTTGAACCAAAAATCAAAAGATTAGATAGACACATAAGCCCCACTAGTTTAACCAAAAATTGGTACCCTAAACCAACTCCTCCAGATATCCAGTTTGAAGAAAGAAACTTTCAAACCCAATTTTCAGTTTCTTCTAGTAAATTGTACGAATGGAATATTGATGGTTTGTTTGAGCAAGAAATCTTTAATAAGTTACAACATATGTCCATGGTTGCCAACAGTTATATCACCAATCACAGTTTTAGACAATCTATGATTGTACCCCTGTTAGTTACTGGGTTTACCGGTACTCTTAGGTATTGGTGGGATAAGCACTTAACCCCTGAGTCCAAGAATCTGATTATTCATGCTGTAAAACTTAATGAAGATGGTCTCCCTATATTTGACGAACAAATAGGTCAAGGTATAGAAGACGAAGTCAACACTTTGTTTTACACAATAATTGAGCATTTCATTGGAACCCCTAGTAATACTACTGCCAGGATCCATGACCAGCTTAGTAATCTTAAATGTCCTAAGTTGTCTGATTTCAGATGGTACAAAGATGTCTTCATCTCTAGAGTCATGCTTAGGGATGATAGTAATCAACCTTT
Organism: Prunus mume; assembly: GCF_000346735.1. The sequence goes on from NC_024128.1 coordinate 18,578,774, forward strand.
CTGGAAAGAAAAGTTTGTTAATGGTCTTCCAAATTTGTTTGCCCACAAAATACGCACGACCCTGAGTAATGAACAAGGCCATATAGATTGGGATAGCTTAACATATGGAAATATCATAAGTACAATCAACCAAGTTGGTATGAGAATGTGTATTGATTTTAAAATTGGTAAACAAATACAGTCCGATAAGAAATCAGCTAAATATGAATTAGGAAATTTCTGTGAACAGTATGGTCTTGCCAGCATCCCTCCTTCAAGGAAAAATAAGCCTAGTTATCCCAGTCACATTTGAAAACAACGTCATTATTCACGTAGAAAACAATTCTCCCGATATAATGATGATAATCATGAGTTCTATAGAAAAAAAAAAAATTTCCCCCAAGAAAAATTGGTCGAAAGCCCCAAGAAGTCAAAAGAATAATCATTCCAAGAGAAATAATGATAAAACCAAAGTCAAATGTTTTAAATGTCAAAAATTTGGTCATTATGTCTCTGAATGCAAAGTAAAGGATACTATTAAACAGTTGAAAATTACAGATGAAGAAAAAGAAAAGTTGATAAAGGTTTTAGAGTTGCGAGACTCTGAAACAAGCAATGATGAAACCATAGTGGCCAGCTTTGAGTCTGAATCTGACCAGTCTTCAGATTCACAGTCTAGCTCACCTAATATCCAAATTGGTTGCAAAGATAAATGTTGTAATAGATTAAAATCCATTTATGTTCTTACTAAACAAGAAGAACAAGAAGAATTATTAATAGATTTAATAAGTAAAGTTGAGAATCCTGAATTGAAATCTGATTATTTAAAGAAGTTAAGAAAAGTCATTAGCCAAGAAAGCCCAAGTCAGTCTGTTCCCCAGTCGATTAGTTTAAATACCACTTTAGAAAAATTTGCTAAAAAAAAGAAATTACCTTATAAGATCTGCAATTAGAAGTAAAAATGGTTAAAAAAGAAATAGTTGAATTAAAACAGATAAGTCATAAATTACAAAATGAAAATTATGCAATCAAGCAAGATTTAGTCCGTCTTATGGAAAAAGAATCTTCTGAGTCCAAAAGCCAGTCAAAAAGTCCTCACAATTTTGATGATGAACCTTCTGATAGCCAACAAGTTGTAAATTTGATCAAACAAGTCAATTTTAGAAAATGGTATTCGAAAGTGACAATATTTGTCCAAAACTTTGAGTTCAACACAGTTGCCCTATTTGACTCAGGAGCTTATCTTAACTGTATTCAGGAAGGTCTAATCCCTACTAAGTTTTACCAGAAGTCTAGAGAATCCTTAAGCACTGCTTCAGGAAAATCACTCCAGTTAAATTTTGAGTTACCAAAAGTCCATATAAGCCAAAATAAAATTTGCTTTAAAACCTCATTTGTCTTGGTCAAGAATATCACTGACGACGTCATTCTAGGGTTACCTTTTATTGCCTTATTGTATCCCTTCCAGGTAGACTATGATGGTGTCATTTCTACTTATTTAGGCGAAACGGTTAAATTTGAGTTTCTGTCTAAACCAGAGTTGCTAAGAGTTGCATAACCTGAAGGCTTTGCAAAAACAGGCAGTATCCAAATCAGTACAGATTATTAGAAAAAATAACAAGTTGAATTTTCTTAAAGAAGAAATTAAGTTCAAAGGAGTTGAACAACAGCTTAGCGATAAATCTCTACAGTTGCAAATTCAGCAGTTTGAAAATAAGCTAAAAAATGAGATCTGTTCTGACTTGCCTAATGCTTTTTGGTATAGAAAACAACATGTTGTTTGTCTTCCCTATATCAAAACCTTTAGTGAGAAAAACATTCCTCCTAAAGCCAGGCCAATCCAGATGAGTCAAGAAATAATGGAGTTTTGTAACAAAGAAATTCATGAGTTGCTTCAGAAGAAAATAATTCGCAAAAGTAAGTCCCCTTGGTCATGCCCTGCTTTTTATGTCCAGAAAAACGCTGAGTTAGAAAGAGGAGTCCCAAGATTAGTTATCAATTACAAGCCACTTAATTCAATCTTAGAACGGATTAGGTATCCCATACCTAATAAAAGAGACCTGATTAATAGATTAGAAAAAGCAGCTGTTTTTTCCAAATTTGATATGAAGAGTGGTTTCTGGCAAATCCAAATAGATGAGTCAGATAGGTATAAGATTGCATTTGTCACTCATTTTGGTCATTATGAATGGAATGTAATGCCATTTGGTCTGAAAAATGCCCCTAGTGAATTCCAGAATATTATGAATGAGATTTTTAATCCTTACAGTCATTTCTCAATTGTCTATATTGATGATGTTCTCATCTTTTCTGAGTCCATAGAACAACATTGGAAAAATTTGCATAAATTCCTTTAAATTGTCAAACAGAATAGTCTAATTGTTTTTGCTAAGAAGATCAAGTTATTCCAAACCAATATCAGATTCCTTAGTTTCAATATCGGCCAGTCACAAATCTCCCCAATTGATCGAGTTATTCAGTTTGCTGATAAATTTCCTGATCAAATTCTTAATAAAAGTCAACTCCAGAGATTTCTAGGATCTCTAAATTATGTTTCTGACTTTTACAAAAATCTGAGAAAGCAATATAAGCCCTTGTTTGATAGATTGCAGAGTAATCCTCCCCCATGGTCAACCATCCATACTGAAGTTGTCAAACAGATCATAGCCCATGTCAAGACACTTCCTTGTCTTGGTATTCCTTCAGTTGATTCCTTTAAGATAGTTGAAACTAATGCCTCTAACATAGGTTATGGTGGTATCCTCAAACAAAAAGCATGTCCAAAATCCCCAGAACAAATTGTTCGCTTTCATTCCAGTACTTAGACCTAGTCACAATATAATTATAGTACTATTAAAAAAGAAATATTAGCTATTGTATTATGTATTAGTAAATTTCAAGATGATTTGCTTAATCAAAAGTTTTTAATACGAGTTGATTGTAAATCTGCAAAACATGTTTTAGAAAAAGATGTTCAAAACATTGCATCTAAACAGATTTTTGCACGATGGCAAAGCATTTTAAGTATATTTGATTTTGATATTGAATATTTGAGAGGAAGTGAGAATTCAATCCCTGATTTTTTTACTTGAGAATTCTTGCAGGATGCACAATGGCACCCAAAAAAGATAAACAAAAAGAATCAGCAAAACAACCCAAGCCATCCCAGTCGCTCCGAATCCTCCCCTCATCCATGAGTCAAAATAAGCCAGAAACACCCAAACAGTTGGTCCCTTTTCCTGGTTGCACTCCAATCTCAGTTGCCACACCAATATCAGTTGTTAATAGATTCTCTAGTTTGGGTTCCACAGTTAGCCAAATTCGCCCCAGTTATCAGTCGACCTTAATCTCCAGTGATGATCCTTTTTTAGTTGATCTCTCAGCTGGTCCCTCAGTTGCCTTCAAAAAGATATCTCCCTATATGCCCAAAAGCAATTTTCACCTGTTTGTTGTTAAGGCTGTCTATGATATTAATTCTGATCCAGTTGCCATAGCCAGACACTATTTTCTCCCGGGATTTCATTATATGCCGCCTAGTCCATACAAGTCTCTCAAGTATTATAGAGATATATTACTTGAAACTCAGTTAGTTGAAATTAAGCCGATAAAGGATCGCGATCACCCTGAGATCATCCTTTATCATTCCCTCTATATTCACAAAGTCATAAGTCAAGATTCTTTCAGTAGCCACCCTTATGAGTTGAAAACCCTTCAGTCAAAATTGCAATATAATTATTCTGATTATATTGAAGCCTGGTATTCTATTTTCCTCCACCAATCTGAGGACTTTAGTCATTCATGGTTTATAAATTTTGACAATAAGTTCAAATGTTCTTTTTCCTATTGGTTCCTCCATTGGTGGGAAAAACATGGTCCAGTTGATGAAATTCTGCATGTTTCAGTCCATGAGCTAATTCGTCATTTCACTAAAAAAGCCAAGTTCTCCAAAGTTGATTTATTTTTCGCTTGTTTTGGTATCAGAGTCGTAAGAGTTACGGTCTTTGTCTGAGTCTGCTACTCATCCCCGCCCAAGTGGCTGGCTTAAGCTTCTGAGTAAAGGTTCTTCAGTTTCTTCTTCTCCTTCCCTTTTATCCTCTGAGTTATTTGTTGATCTTTCTTTAAGGTCCGACTCTCTATTCCGCATCCGGCCTCCCCCACTGGTTCAACCCGATCTTCTCTTTCAGTTGAAGGAAAATCGAAGTCTGAACTCCAAGAAATTGCTCGCCAGTTGTTAATTCAAGCCTCTCAAATGGATGATGATGAGGACATTGAAAATGACTCTCCTTCGTCGTCTAGCTGCCAGCCCATGCAGAGCCCTGCTAAGCCTAAGTCTTGGTATGAAGACAGCCAGGACCCCTATGATGCCTATGATTTGAATTATGATTAGGCTCCTAGTTGCAGACACAATAATTGCCTTGGAGAATATGATTGAAGCATCTTAAAAGCAGTCACCTGCTTTCTCGTGTCTCTACAGTCATTATTCCCCGTCACTTCAGCAAAAGTTGCCTGAGCAAAAGCATAAAAGAAAAGTTATTCCTTCTGAAAAAGGCAAAATTGAAAGTTGAATTGGTTCTTTCCCGTGCCTCTACAGTGGAAATAACCATAGTTGCTTTTTGGTTACTATAGTTACTTAACCATAGTTGTTTCTTTCTATTTAAGCTGGCCTCGGCCTCAGTTGTAAGCAGGTTACAATTTACAATTCAGTTTTTTTTAAAGATTCTCTCTAAACAATTTGGAGAAATCATCTTTGTAAACACTGAGTGTTCTTGTATCCGAAGAGACCTCAGCAGTTGCTATCTGAAACTCTTGGAAGTATAAATAAAGTTGTTATTTTCAGTTATCTCTCTTTTGAGTAATTTCATATAAGCATTATTTTATTTGCATTTATATATATATATATATATATATGATGATGTGGCATCCTATTGTTGTGAACAAAGAGAAGAAATCTTGGGATTTTGCCACTTAGATGTTTCATTCAAAAGATAAATGGTGGTAAGTAAGAAATATGTTCTTTGCGATGGGCTGGGGCACTGTGCTTGCTTCTGTTCAGGCAAGGCACAAAACTATTATTAAACTCAGCCAAGAAACAATTTTCAACTTATAGATCCAAAAAACAAAAAAACCATGACAAGAAAACGAAACAAAGACTATGACCCGAAAAGGAAGGAGGGAAAAACGCACAATAAAATTTTACTCTAAACACGCAGCAAATTGAGGAGGGGAACATGCTACCTACATGTAGAGAATAGACATGACAAGAATTTTCACGCCTTTCTTTTGAATAAATTTCGGATTGTCAACGACATCCATAGTACCTTGTTCTCTTCACAAAATAACAACATGAATTTATAGGATTGAACGACTTTAATTACCACCTAAAATGCTATTAGCTTGGTATTAGGTTCTTTTAGATGAAGTTGAGAACAAAACATCGGCAATTTGGCCTATTAATTTAGGGCCCAGAAACAATAAAAAAGAATTAGAAAATGTGTCGACAATAAAAACAACATTGAACCAACCGAAAATGAGAATCTTCGTAAACCTAATTGTTCGATTTAGGCCATTTCGGTTCGATTTGACCTAATCATTACGCATATGGTTGGTTCTGTCTACAGTTTGGACCTTAAAATGAACAATGCATAGGCCAGGACCTAGTACTCTCTTTGTGTTAATGAGCCATTATGGTTAGCCATGCCAATTTAGAACGACAGTGAAACATATATCATCTCCCTTAATAAGACGCATTTAAAATGCGTTGAATATATTCGTGCGGACTAGACTCAAAACGAACAATTTAAACTGTCACAGTGGACCCCCTACGATATTATGTCGGTTGTGTGGCGCGAATCTTATCTTGTGATTCAAAAGGGGTAATGTAATGCAAGAAACCAAAGGTGGTCCAGCATGAGGTACTAAGTTTTGATTTCCATATTCTTCCAAAAGCGCTTGTATATAAGTTGAGAATAAGTTTCAACTTTATATATTCTTCCCATTGTTGGTGCCTTTCGTCTACCCATTGTCCATATATAATGTTAGGTCTTTAATTAAGCACTGTATATGTGGATGCATCAATATATATATATATATATGCACATATAAACAGTTTCATCTTCTGCATGCAATCTGTCCTGCCTTGGTTTGTTTTGGTTGTCCTTGACAGATGTGTATTTCCTCTTTTGTGGCCATTATGATGCGGTCTTCGTTCCCTTAGGAGCGAAGGTGACTTTGTTTTTTTATTTTGTTTTGATTTTATTGTGCTAGATTGTACTGGTTTTAATTTAGTCTTCCCTGCGCTTGTTTCTTGACCTTTTCGGCTCATGTATTCGCTGTTTCTCTATCTCCTTTTTGGGGTTTGAATGATTGACCCAAAAAAAAAAAAAAAAAAAAAAACCAACAATTGAAAAAGTAATTGGAGAGAAATTCATGTGTATCTCTAAGGAGTAGGAATGAATCAAATCTCCACTAGTCCGCACGCAATCGATGCTTCTACTATTAGAGACTGGACCCATAAATAATAATGTTACAATATTTTGTGGTATTGCAAAGTGACTGCAAAAAGTAGCTTTATTTAAAGAGAAGCTCTGAAGTCCACAGCGGAATGTTGAAGACCGACTGGAATGAGAAAGCAAAAGGGTCTCACGCACGTAGCCAAGAAAAGGTCGGCAGCAAAAATAACGAAAGGCGCCAACAGAGAAAGCAGGAGACTGCATGTGCTTCTTGTGTGCTTCAGATTATGCACACCTGGAACACAACACGCGTGGGACCTACTTTCGATCTACCAAATATGCTTTTGTCTTCATCCTTTTCTCCTCTGGGCCATAGAAGAAAGATCCTTTTATTGTTTGTTTTGTCAATGGACGAGTTGTAAACCGGTAATGACCGATTGTAAGTTGGTTAACAAATGGGTTAGTAGGTTGATTTGAAACTCATCCGTTTCTTAATCGCGTTTCAACGGATTGATCTATATAATTTTGCATAGATTTCGACTCATTAATCAAGTTGTGTCGGGATTTCTCGCACCTAGTTTCATGAGTGTTTTAGTATTGGCTTAAAAAAAATAAAATTAAATGGCTCATTTCCAATATAATAAATAGCTATATTTACCAAAATAAATATATTAATCACTTATCATTATAATAATCTACTTATATACATCGGTAGAAAAACAAAAGAGAGAAAAGTGTCTCATATTAAGGGTGTGGGATAATCTGACGTGTGACGGCCCACTAATATCTCATCACCAAATTAATTAGAGATCACATACCTTTGTAACTTCAAGAAAATTCAAAGTTGAGGAAAGAAGATCAAGCTTTGAAAATTCATCAATCTTGTTGGAATAGTTGGATATGGATTAGAGATGTCAACCCAAAAAGAAGAAAAGGAAACAAAAAGACATGTAACACCTCAACTCTGACATCATATGGTCAGCTAAATGCGGTCAATTCTCGAATAGCATTGCTGAAAAGAAAGAAAAAACTTAGAAACTTGAGTTGGGTTTAGAAACTAACGAGTCAGCGTCGGCTCATAGGATAACATTGTAAGAGCATCTGGAAATTCAACGTTCAGATGCTTAATTTAACGTAAAATAATTGACAGCATATTTTATTAGTTGCTATTAGTTTGTACAAGTTTTCGTAAACCAAGCAACATGGGCATTAAACCTCGTCAAGATAGACTGCACTGGCCCTGCACATGCAAGAATAACCAAGCTGATTTGTTCTTTGCTTATCTTGACTTCTCTGGGCAAAAGTCTTCTTTTATAATGATTGCATTTTTATTTTGAAATAAATTATAATCTGTGCTCACCAAATATTTATCTTGGTTTTGACAAATTCAACTTGAATAATGATAACAGCAAATAAAAAAACACATGGCACTGTCACTCCCGACAAACTCCTTCCCATCTGAAACTAGGTGCTTGAGGAGGACGGGTGCTTGGCGGGATAAAATTGGGTGGGTTAGTGCTTGGAAGGTGGGCGAGGGGGAAAATCACGTTGGTGGTGGTGTATTTGAGGAGGTGTTGGGCAATGTTGAATTGAGTTTTGGAGAGCCTGTGGATTGAGGCAAATTGAAGGGGACGTATTAGGGTTGGTTGCAGTTTTTGAGTTGAAGGGCCAAAATAGAATTCGAGTATGTTGATAGAGTATTTTAAATTGTAGCATGTCGCATCTAAGTGATTCAGGGTTTTTTTTTTGTTTTTTGGTTTTTTTGACGATGCATGTACGTGATTCAAACTAACGGAAAATGATACAGATTGACAAATTTGACACGAAAGAGAAAGTTCGGAGGGCAAAAATACAACTCGAACATAAATTTAAAAGACCGTTTTGGTCAAAACGCAAAACAGAAAGACTATAAAAGGCATTGTATTGTACCTTTTTACAATCTAGCATGGCAAGGAAAATGCACCACGTGTATCCCCCCATTATATGATTCCGTTATTCTGAGCAGAACCCACCAAGCCGGTAACCCATCCATTTGAAAGAAACGTTTTGCATAGAGGTTAGATTAAAAAACACAATCCAATCCCAAACCCTTCAATCAATCTATGGATGAATTCCACGTGGCCCCCACATCTATTAGTTTATTATTTACAACAGAGACATAAAAATCACGTGACCAAAAGGAAAATTCTTGCAGAGTTGGGTCTGAACAGACACCCAACCAACCAACAATAATTCAAAGAGAACGGGTGGAAAAATGGAATTGTACAAACGTTTTCCACGTTAAAATTCCACAAGACACATTCATTGCATAATTTTCTTTCATTTTAATGATGCGTTGGAATTTAAAAGTTTTTCCGACATTGAGAAGATAAATATCACTAAAAGCAAAAGACAGCTACCAGATATTACAAAACCTTAAATCTGTCATTTTTAGGTGTAATGATATTGTTACACCTGAGATGGGTGTAATGATATTGTCACTAAAAGTTATGATTTTGCTACATTTAATTCTCTTACACGTAAATACGGGCATATAAATGATAAAAGTTCAGAGGGGTAAGTTTTTTCACTCATCTCTGTGCCCGCCGCCGTCTTAACAAAATTGACCGGAGACGAACTTTACAAGGATCACTTCAGCCTTAAGAGTAAGGAGACATGAAAGTTTAACCTTAAATGTATAAGTAACAGTGAACTTTATTTCTGTCTACAAAGTACATATAACTCATGATGTAGAAGTTTCTTGACTCTGGGAGAAAAAAAATGTTGAGGGTAGTCGGTTAAACGGGTAGCGACAACTAGGGTTCCCTAACAGACATTCAGCTCAGAACCAAATCCAAATGAGACTGCATAAGCTACAATCTGCCACCCAATTTGAATTAAAGGACCTCTAGAAACCTCAATGTATTTAATTTAGGGTAAGTTTCAAAAGTTTGCTTGTCAATAAATCTGAAACAGCCCCTCCCCAGCAAGAATGGTGAATGAATGTCTTATTCTTGACCCACAGTATGCCAGAGAGTTTGTCCTCTTCCACTGAATTGAAATGGAAGAATCTTTCATAAGCCACTGAAACCAGTCTCCTTTACAAAGTAACTTATCTCCGTCCATGCGCCCAATGTCGATTGTGGTTTCCAGGCTTCCCATGTGGATTCCTACGGGCAAGCCCTTGCTTGGGGAGATCTTGCAACTCCATAACCTGCACCGTCCGTTGCCTCTTGGCTGTCAAACAAAAAGAGAATGCAGGCATACATGAGAAAGATTAAAAACCTGGATCTGCTATTAACAGAGTTTGATTTTTCAACACCCAAACATGTGGCATTGTTGACAAAAGTCCAAATATTCAGCAAGATATACCGTTCTCAGCTTGTTGATAACGCTCTTGGAGTTTCCTTTTTGTGGCTTCAAGTTTCACTTGGACTGCAACTTCATCTGAACACTTGAATTTCTAGGAGACCAAGAACAGAAATCAGACAAAGATTGAAATATATGAAACTACAAGTAATTGTTACGGCACTTACATCTTGCTGACTAGTGAGTTGCCTCTTTTGAATGGCAACCTTATCTGTTTTTTGCTGGATCTTCGTTTCATTATTGACCCTTTGCTCCATATTTACTTTGGGAGGTCTGCCAGGCCCAGAGTCAGTGCTCGAGAGCTTATTTGGCTTTACAACTTCTTGTTTCTTCACTTGTTCATTCTTGTTTTCCTTGGGAAGCACATTTGCCTCATTTGAAGGCTGCTGTTTCTGCTTTACAATATTTTGTTTCTCCACTGATGGTTTTCTTCCATTGTCACGGTTGTTTCGAGGATCTGAAACAACATTCCCCGTTCATAATCATGAATCCAATAAGTGGGGAATTCAAATAATGAACCAAATAGCACAAAGCTAACCAAGAGAAACATAAACATTGGCAAATTCAACTCACTTCCAAAATCATCCATGCCGTCAAAGAACTTCACATAGCGTGGTTATTGGACATCAAAGAGAACAGAAACCAATCAGTTTTCAGCCATCATATTGAGAATCAGCTTACTTTCCTCAGTAAAAGAAAAAAAGAAAAAGAAAAAAAGAAAAAGAAAAAAGCAGAGAACAGGACTGATACCTGTGAGAGTTCCATTGATGTCGTTTGAGTAGCAAAGAAAGCTCCTTCATCCAAAGGGGGAGATGGTAGTCCTTCCTCGTCATCAAAAGATGGATCAACAGAATCCGACATAGCTTCTGTGCCTACACGTTAATATAATAGAATTAATATTGGTGATCCAGTGAAGAACTGAAAAGAATGGTACATACATAAAATCAGCAGTTCATACCGGCAAGAGCTGTTGTAGCATTGACCCATTCATCTACCATGTCTTTCCACCCACTGCAATACAAAAGATCATGTTAAATTTCAAAATCTAAGATAACAAATACAATGTTAAAATGGAACTGCTCGTCTTCCAATATAGCACTAACTTACATGGTATAGAAATATGATGTTTACTTATCTACTACATGAGTCATGGATACAAAAAAGCTGAAATGAGTCATAATTTATCCCTTGTCTAAGAATTATCATCAAGAATGTGGCTTATTAGCCCACTAAAAGACTTAACGCGAAAAAGACACTATGAGCTAAGAGGAGTCAACAGTGCAGATGAAGAAAATGGATTCGATGTGTTGACAAAATTCAAAGGAGAAAAAAGACCAGTGTGCAGTTGATATCAGTAAGCACAACAATAAGAACTGAGTTCATAAGCATAATTAATATGAATCGGCAGCACTCAGAAACTGGAAATTATCTGATACCGGTTTAGTCAACAGACTTAAAAAGCTGAAGTACATAGGAGGTTTGAGCATATTATGTGCTTTCATACTGAATATAAGCACGGGATTAATGGACCCAAAAGACTACAAAGAAAGTTTAAAGGAAAAATTGCTGAATACTACAATGCAAGAAGCAGGCAAGGGTATAGTAAGTAATAAGCAGACCAAAGTATCAAAGTGACAAATTTTAGAAGATGCGGTAAATGCATGTACCGTAGCAGTATTACTCAATTTCCTCCCAATAAACACAAAGAACAAATAATCCATTGTTAATCAAGGGTATATAAATTCATACTCGATAAGTGATCGAGCAAGATGGCGAATTTTCTTTGATCCATGCTTTCGGAGACCGTTAACAGCCTTTCCAATTTCAGTTGCCTGCAAAAGAAGAACGCATATTAGTCCATACAGAAGCAAAAATTTAAAGCTGATTGAGGAATGTAATGTTGCACTAATTCAATAACTAAACCAAATTAGAATCAGACCTTGAGAGTCTCCACATTCAGAGCCATCAACTGAAGCTTCCTCAAAGACTCAAACAATACTGTATCAGACTGCAACAACATTGATCAATACTAGAATCAGAAACCGGAACACCTAAAGCATGTTCACAGCAGCCAAACAGAGCACAAATTCTCAAAAAACTTTCAAAACCAATCTAAAATTTTATAAACTACGGAACACGAATTAACCAAAAAAAGGGGCACAGCAAGCAACAACTCGAACACTTCAGAATTGAAGCAGCAATCACAAAGGGCTAATTGGAAATCAAAGGCAATTAAAATACCTCTTCTTCACAATTATTGAAGATCTCTTTGATCCTGAAAACCTCCCCTACAATTTCAGACTCTTCTTCAATCTCAGCAGTCAAAGCCTCAGCTAATCCATAGCTGTAATTGCTAAGCTGGTTCATGTTCATCTCTCCCTGATCATCTCTACTGCTATTGACCTTGCTCTCTTTACTAGCACCAGCCTCAACTTCACCTCCATCTCTATCAAACCCACTTTTACACCCCCCATCATCATCGTCATCTTCTCCATCGCCACCAGGCACCGCCAACTCCATTTTGTCGCAGCCTGAACACCGGGTCAATCGACATGAAAACAACCGCTCTGCTATTCGATCCCTCCGCAATTTGAACTCCTTTGGGCAATCGGAAGCCGCCACCATGATCGCATGGTCGATTATATCGAAAATATCCGAATTCGCAGTCCGAAAGTAATTCCTCCAGTAATTCAGTGACCCGGTCTTGGTCGCCATGGCAACCAAAACCCAAAGTTCGGGATTGGATTGCAGACAACAGAGATCGAAAGATCAGATTTCAGTCAATACCCAGCAATCAAAACTCGAAATTCACACTGCCTATGTTGGTTTTGGATCGAGAATTGATGGGTACGTTTTTGTGAATTTGAGGGAAACAATTTCAGATAAGGAGAGTCGGTCGGTTCTGGTACGAGTTTGGTAGGAGATGACGGAGAATCTAGATTCTAGACCCACCAACGTTTCTTGAATTGTATCAGTTTTTTTTACACAAGATTACAATTATATTCTTTCAAGGACAAAAAACTATAGGTTACGTAGAACAATAGGATTTGGGAAAGATATAAATATATACGATCAGAAATAGAAAGATCAATGACGATAAGCAATATCTGACTAAAACCAAACGTGGGTTCTTCTCTTGTGTAGGATTCTGATGTTCGGTTCAGGCCAAACTTTCCCGGAAAAATCCCAAATTTTTTTTTCTAGAGGAATAAGTTTAAAAGATATGCACCGCTTAGGAGAAACATACAAATTTAATCCAAATACGAGAGATAGATTTCTCTCTCTGTGTCTGTCTCTCTCCCTCTCTAGGCCTGGTGTCTCTCTAAAGTTCTGAATCAAATACCAGGTGCTGCAGAAGCCAGGGAGTTTTTTTTTTTTTTTTTTTTTGGTGCAAAACCCCTCCTTGAAAAAGAAGCAAACAAAAATAAAAGATTATTTTATAGTATGTACTGTTGCTGTGTTGGAGTTTTGAAACTCTGTAGCTTTTTCCTTTTTGGTTTTCCTTTTTTTAACTGTTTTGACTGGAATGGGTGCCGGTCCGGTGTTAGAGAATGAAAGAAAGCGCCTTCTTACTTTTCGGTTTTTTCTTTTAATGTCACAATTATAAATACAAAAAATTAATAGATACAAAATAATATGGAGCGGTTGTTTGTTTTCATACAAGCGATATTGAGAAATAAAAAAATCATATAAGATACAAGATTAAATGCTCTTAATCATTTTGAGTTATATGTCCTGATAATATGGAGCAATTTTTTAATTAAGTGAGACAGATATATATTTGAAACGAGAATAATGATTTAGTGATATTTAGCTCTACTTAATTGGAGAAAGTTTCAGATTCGACTCACATACATAATTAGAAAGAAAGATATATATTATTGTGAAAGTACTCATAATTAAAATATAACCATATATATATATATTTGTTACCTAGTTGGAGTAGTGATACATAGTGAAAATATCTTGTAATTATCTATTTTTATAAATAAAAAATAAAAACAAATTGCGTATGACGAGAGAATTGGTAACCGAGTTTGACCGGACTGCGAACTCGGCCAAGACCTTTCTAAATTCGTTTCAGATTCAGGCACTGAGTTTTAGTTTGGGGGCAAGGATGATGATGATGAGTCATTTATTAGCTATTTGGAAAAACTCGGCGGCTCGTTTTAAAAGCTACCCTCACATGTGGGTGACGGAAATCGGAGAGCGGTTTTGATAACACGTTGGCATAAATGAGGTGGTGGTCAGGAGTTGTACCTGTTCCGTGGTGAGAGTGAGCGCACATGCTTAGTGCAAGGTAGGGGCTAGGTGGGGCCAAGTGGATAAGGGTGCTTTTGCAAGGCTTCATATATCACAGCACTGTCACATTACATTTCACTTTTCTTTTTTTAAAAAAATTATTATTATTTTTCTGATTGCATTTTGGTTTTTGTTTTTTTAATTATGGGAAAGGCTTGTAATGGGGCTTTGACTTACGGAGAGGGAGGAATCGCAGTAAAAAGTAAATTAGGTTTGACTTTCAGGTAACTGTTCCAACTGTTTTGTAAGGTTGAACACCTGTTTTTATTTTTGTTTTTTGTTTTCCTTTTTTAAGAAGTACAAATGGTATTGTAGGAGGGGAAATTAAACACAAGATCTCGAGTAAATAAATAAATATTCTTAATCATTTGAGCTACAATCCTTCTACATATGATATCATTCAAAATGTTTTAGTTAAAAGTGTCGTGAGAACCATAGATTAAGACCTGACTTTATAATAATAATAATAATAATAATAATAATAATAATAATAATATATCCTAATTTTGAATATCTCCTCCTCAATTACCAAAAACCAAAAACTTAAATGACAAAGGAAATCACCAGTTCGCAAGTATTTACCATGTCATGTCTCCTAGTTAAAATATTTGTTTTTTCTTGGCTATTTCATTTGGGGCCATCAAAAGCAAATTGGTCAAAGGTCAATAGTTCACAAATATTTGTCATGTGATGTCTCGTAGCTGGGTTGAGTTTTTTAACAATAAGTGTTCAGAGATCAGGGGTCCATAACCTGACTCCCTTTTCCAAAAGAAAAAAGTCTACTGTTTTTCTTTTTCATTTTTTAAGATGGATCCTTATCTAAAAAGTTGGTTAAGTTCAATTCATCACTTAATGTCTTCGTATATATATTTTTATAGGTTTTTCTTTTTACAAAACTATATTATAAATTATTCTAATATACAGAGAGGTTGATTGAATTCAGGTCCTAATATATGTAGATGAGGACCAAACTTGAATGCAAGGGCAGCATACATACTATCTTAGTCAACTAGCATACCCTACGTCTACTATTTTCATGAGTTGAATAAACCTTTCCCTAAGAAAAAAATAAATCAATGATGCGTTTATAATTGTAAAATTAATTAATATAATAACTAAAAATTGTCATATCCAATAGGAAAAAAAAAATTTGTTTCCCATAGTTTGACTTGAATTTCAATTTAATCAATGTATTTTCAGTTGTTTTAATTATTATGAATTTCAGTTCAGTTCAAAATTAAAATTTCACAGTTTTTTTTTGTTTTTGTTTTTGTTTTTTTTACACAAAGACTAGTATTTTATTAATGATGATGAATGAAAGCAGTACAAAAACTGTGCTATATCCTAGAGGATTAGGCGAGCATCTCTACACCAAATGGGCTTTATTGGTTGTCGGACTAACTATGTAGTCTACTTTCTCAACTGCAAGTATGAGAAGGAACCTGGCCTCCAATAGAGTACCTCTCTTCCCCTAGGAACATACCTGTAAAAACTACATGTTCTAATCCTCATACAACATATCTAGGAGAAAATCTAGAGGCTCCTCAAACCAAGTAATTGTTTCACCAATACTAATAGCAAAACATCCAATACGATGAGCCACTCTATTCACAGTTAGGCAGACATGGGTAAAACATTCCCTAGTGATATGTGACAGCAAGCTCTTGTTATCCTCCAACAAAGGACCTATCAACAGAGGGACTCATGAGAGCTGAGACGATATGGAGAGAATCACTCTAAAAAACTACGTTACTTAATCAACTTTCCACAGCTAAAACTACACCTGCCTTGGTTGCCATTGCCTCCACCTATAGGCCCAAAAAACACATGATCATAGTGTATTGCTTGACTTGCCTCAAAGTGCCCGTTAGAATCTCAAACCACTATACCCACACCCCTAGCGTGCCACGTACCTTCCAAGCCCCATCTACATTGCCTTAAGTCTCCAGAAGGAGTAAGATAACCACAGGGAGAGCCATTTACTAAAAATGAGTAGTAACATATTGAACACAAGTCATGATTCCCATCATGTAGCAAATCCCATCTTAGTCATCATGATGCAGGATACGTAGGACCTAAATTTATTAGTTTTCTAATATATTTGTTAGTTTCCTATATTCTCTAGTTTTCCAAATTCTAGTAGGATTTCTACTTTTCTATATTTCCATATTTCTAGTTTTAAATTTCCTATTTTATTTGGGTTAAGATTTCTATTTGAGCAAGGGATTTTTATCCTATTATGTCTAGGTTTTAGTTTGCTATAAATAACCTCGTGTAGTTCTTTAAAATGTAGATTTGAATGTTGAGTAAACCTTTTCCTAAAACTCTCTAATTTTGTCCCTTCGATCTATTGTTCTGCTGTTTCTACCTTTTGTGTCATCTTTTCGACCTATATTTCTTCTCATCGATCTCTTATATTCTTCTCTGTTTGATTGTTAAGTGATTAATTTAATGCCTACGGGCTACACTACATCACATCATTTTTTCAAGAAAATGCCATTCGATTCTATCTTAGGTATGTCCAGTATGCGCCACATATCCCTTCTTATCTCTGAGTCGATGTCGCAAGCAATGTACAATCTCAGGAACCAGAATAGAATTTTCATATATTAAACGATTACAAACGAAAGCACTTTAGTGGGGTGATATAACTATAGGGAGGAACGAATTTAGTCCATTCACAAGCACTTTCAAAGCAATTTTAAACAACACATTATACAAATTGATGGGAGCATCTGGGTCATATCTCTGGATTTTTCACTTTGGGAATTACCACGACATGTGTAAAATTAATTTGTCGAATCAGGTGACTAGTGGAGAGAAAATTAATTATAGCATGTGATACATCTCCCCCAACAATATGCCACAATTTCTTAAAAAAAACTGAGGGGACATTCCATCCGACCCATGAGCTTTGGTTGGGTACATTTGGAACACTACTTGTTTAACTTCCACTTTAGTAAAAATTTCAAGAAGTGAGTCGTTCATCTGAGTAGTAACACACGGCTCCACCGCATCAATAATGGCGTCAGTATCACTGTTGGGGTTGGCATTAAAAAATTGACTAAAATAATTCACCAATGCAGTTTGGATATCATGTTCCTCATCCTACCATACACCATTGCTATCATACAAACCCTGGATTTTATTTCTTTGTTTTCGACTGTTGGCTCTTTGATGGAAAAATCTCGTATTTCGATTTCCCTCTTTCAGCCAAGAGACCTTAGCCCGTTGTCACCAATAAGATTCCTCATTAGATAGCAGCCCATCAAGTTGAGACAATAAGGTTTTAAATGAGGATATGGAAGTGTTAGTGCATTTTTTATTCCACAGAATCTGCAATTAAGCACGAGTCTGAGTGATGTCCGGTTTGGTTGAGCCAAAGACAGACTGGTGCCATTGCAAAAGCTTGTTCCTGGTGCATGGGTGTTCCATTCACTGGAGTATCCCATCAGCCAAAAATTATATTGTCACATTCCTCATGTTAGGTCCACATGCTCTCAAAATGGAAGAAAGATTGTTGCTTCTTCTAAGGCTTCATTTGCCATTGCAGAGTAAGTAGTATGGGGAGATGATCAAACCTGCTAGGCTCCAAATGTAAAACATGACTCTGGGAACAAAAAACGCCACTCAAAAATGGCAAATGCCATATCCAATCTCTCCTTAATACCACCTAGGCGGGTACTGAACTACATGAATTGTGATCCTTAAAAATCTAAGTCTTCTAACTGACAGTCTGATATCGCCTCATGAAAATTCAGTATATGTCTGACCGGTCTCAACACCTCATTCTTTTTCATGCCTATGCAGTAGCTCGTTAAAGTCACCAATACAAACCCCTGGGAAGTTTAGATTATGTGGCTAGTCTCAGCAGTAGTTGCAATGATTTGAATATGTAGAAGGATAATCATAGAAACTTGTAAAGCTCCAATGCTCATGATTCCCAAGGCCCCATTTAAGTGTCAACATGATGGAGTGATGAGGAATGAATGTCCAGCTGAATTTATGACTTCCACAAGAGGCAGAGCCCTCCAGACTTGCCAATAAGATCAACCACAAAGTAATTATCGAAACCCAATTAATTTTTCAAAAAGACAAAATAACTTTCATTGTGCCTGGTCTCACTCAGGAAAACAATCTCGAGACCTTGGACAACGATCAAACAGTCCAGTGCATGAACTGCCCTAGGTGTTTCCAAGCCCTTGGAAGTTCTAACTCAAGATGGTCATTGCAATCAACAAGATTGAGATGACTGAGCCTTCGCCGTTTGGTAATTACAAATAGTCATCCACGCAAGAAGGATTTCTTCAGTAAGGGTGTAGCATCCTTCTTTGAAGACAACAGTGTTGTAAGTCATTTTCTTGCACCCATTATACAAATCGAAACCTCTTGAGACTGTTGTCTCCTTCCCACCGACCTACGTTGGTGGCTGGGTCTCTTATGTTTGTTCCGGCCCAATCCATTACAGGCACTCCTCCGAATAAGTGTACTTAGGTTGAAAGGGTCATAGCCCAAGGATGGGATTGCCTCTTGGGGATGGGTTTATGTGTCACCTAAGATGATAGAACACTAGATAAATCCTTTGTGACTTGGAGAGACTTTTGTTACATTTTTGTTTTCCACTGTCCTTTTATATTTTGTCATGAGCAAATCATATGCGATGATAGCCCTTTTCCATGTATTTGCCAAAATGATGGCCCTTATTTGAACTTGGCCAATGGGATTTACCTTAATGGTTGAGGTCCTCCCCCTTGAACCTTATGGCACCTGTTCAAACCCCAATAATGGGTTTGCTCTATATGTCTTCAAATCGTATGCTCACCTTAAAGCTTTTCACAACATCACCACCCTCATATATACCAGCAATAACCACCACCAACGAAACACCAGAAATTCCAACCTGACCAAAATTTCAATGTCGCAATCCTCAGCAAATGAGCTGGCCTTGCAATTCAAAACCACCTTTGACGTTTCTAGCCTTGAGCAAAGCCCAAAATTAATTGGGGTTGTGATTGCCAATAGAGTATTGAATAAAGGGGCAATCAAGACCATCCTCAAGATGGCATAGCAGGATTATGGAGAGGCAAAAATCTCATGGGTCGAAGATAACATATTTTATATTACAACATAAGACGAGGAAATGGCTAAAAGGATCCTAGACAATGGACCCTGGTCGGCCATGAGAGATGGCCAGGTGATCAAGTTGTGGAGGATTTACAAATGGAGAGGGTGCCATTCTCGATCCAGATTTGAGGAATCCCCCTTAATCAGTGTAGCCACAAAAATATTGCAAAATTTGGAAGTAAAGTTGGGGATGTCATTGATTATGAAGACCTAAGTAAAGCTGGAGGCTTTTTCAACCTTAAAGCTTTGGTGGACTCAAGCCATCCTTTACCAAAAGGGCTTTTGTTGGTAACTGAAACCGAAACGTAAAAGATGCTCTGTATATTGAAAGTTGAAGATTCTCTTCTCTTAAAACGGAACAAGTTTACATCTTAAATAGAAGCAAAGAAAACAAATTCTAACTCCACTATAACCACTAACACAACTAGTGCAGATTTTGTGGAGATAACAATTCTAAACAACATAAGCAAATTGTGATCGTGGTGAGCAGACTCAACCATATCCCCTACATGCTAGGACTATAGCTTGACTTGGTCTCTATGTTACCAGGTCAGCATTAGTTAATTAAAAAAAATAATTAAAAATAACTAAATAACTCTTAACACCCTCCCTTAAACTGGTTTCTGTTGAAAAACAGTTTAGGAATTTTCTACCATCACATAATCTTCTTCATCTGCGGCTTTTCCTTGATCAACACTTTGAACTGAACAAACACCAAGCATACTCCTTAGCTTCTCGAATTCAGGCTACTTGGTTTAGTTAGAATATTTGCAACCTGTTCTCTAGTCTTGCAATACTTCCGCTCAATTTTTCCATCGCTGCAAAGATCATGTAGAAAATGAAAACAAACATCAATATGTTTACTTCTCTCATGCATGACTGGATTCCTTGATAGCTTGATGGTTGACATGTTGTCACAATAGATGATCGTTGCTCCCTTTTGTTCATCACCAAAAAATTCAAACATTTTTCTAAGCCACACAGCTTGACAAGAACTCGAAGCTGCTGCCTCAAACTCAACTTCAGTTGAGGAAATTGCCACTATCTGCTGCTTCTTTGAGGACCATGATTTTGCTTCAGAGTTGAGCATGAATATATGACCAGAAGTGCTCTTACGATCATCTATGTCACCTGCATAGTCACTGTCTATGTAACCAATAAAACCCGCACCATTTAGCCTTTAACACACATTATAATCAACTGTACCCTTCACATATAGATGCATTTAAGTTGATTTTTCCATATATCTGCTTTCCAAACTTACTGCATACATGATGTCAGGTCTTGTGGAGGTTAAATACATGAGACTACCAATAGTTTGTTTGTAGAAAGTACTCTCAACCACCTTTCTACCTTTGTCTTTGCACAACTTTAACCTAAATTAAGTTGGTGTTGCAAATGACTTGCAATCTTCCATTTGAAACCTTTTAAGAATTTCCTATGCATACTTGTTCTGATAGATAAAATTTCCAATAGTAGTTTGATTGATTTCTAATCCAAGAAAGTGCATTAATCCTAGATCAGTCATTTCAAACTCCTTCATCATAGACTTCTTAAATTTATCAAATATCTTGACATCATTACCAGTGAATAACAAATCATCAACGTACAAACACACAATGAGCAATTTACCTCCTTCTTCAGTCTTGACATAAAGAGTGTGCTCGAAGGGACATATGTAAAATCCAAGTTTGGTAAACTGAGCATCTATGCAATTGTACCATGCTCGATGTGCTTGTTTCAGTCCATAGAGTGCTTCCTTCAATTGGTACACCTTGTCTTTCTCTCATTTCTTGTCATAACCAGGTGGCTGGTCAATGTACACCTCCTCTTGCAAGTCGCCGTGCAAGAAAGCTGATTTGCATCTAACTGAAAGATTAACCATGAGTTTTGAGTTGCAAGTGAAACCACCAACCTGATTGTGTCTTGTCATGCAACTGGGGCGAACACTTCCTTGTAATCGATGCCATGCTTTTGCTTGTAACCTTTTGCTACTAGACGAGCTTTGTGCTTGTTAATTTCACCATTTTCATTCAGTTTTGTCTTGAAAACCCATTTAACACCAATGATTTTCTTTCCCTTGGGTAAGTCTGTCAACTCCCAAGTGTGATTCTTCTCAATGAACTTGATTTCATTGTCCATTGCTTCCCTCCATTTCTTTACTTTAATAGCCTCATCATATGTGATTGGATCACTATCTACAAATAAAGCAAAATGAGCATTATCATCATCAGAACTTGTAAAATTTACATTGTCATCCATCATCCATGCTAGCTTCTTCCTTGAATTTTCATCCCTCAAGTTGTAACCTCTTTCTTCTTCTAATTGTTGATGAGGTTGGGCCGTAGGTTGAGGTGATTCCTAGATTTGAGTTGTAGGTACTTCTTCTTCCTCACCATCTAAGACACCATCATATACTAGTGGCTTTTGGACTGAGCTTTCAACATTCCAATTCCACATAGTTCCTTCATCAAATATTCGTTATCACTAGATTGTGCAGCCTGTAAGCTTTTGAGGCTTCACTTACTCCAAGAAAAATACACTTTTCATTCTTATCATCCAACTTCTTTCTTTTCTCATCAAGGATGTGTGCATATGCAATGCACCCAAACACTTTAAAATGATCAACTGAGGGCTTCTTTCCACTCCAAGCTTCTTGAGGAGTCATATTCATAATAGAAAATGTGGGACTTCTATTAAGAATATGAACTGACCATAGTACAGCTTTAGGCCAAAACTTCTTTGGAACTGTCCCTTTAACTTGCAAACTTCGAACCATATTAAGAATGATTCGATTCTTCCTTTCACTTACACCATTCTGCTGTGGCATGTAAGCAGTGGTGAGATGTCTCTTGATGCCTTTTTCTTTGCATAAAAAATCAAACTCCTTGGAGCAAAACTCCCCTCCTCGATCTGTTCTGAGTGTTTTAATCTTCTTGTCAATTTCATTCTTAGCTAGGGTTTTGAATGCATCAAATGCTTCTGACTTTTCCTGCAAAAAATATACCCATGTCTTTCTACTAAAATCATCAATAAAAGAGATGAAATATTTCTTGTTACCATTCGAGATTGGATTAATTGGTCCACATATATCTAAGTGAACTAACTCCAAAACTGATTGAGCCCTCACTGCCTTTCCACTTTTGATGTTTCCTAGTGATACATTCTTCACAAACCTTTGATGGAGGAGTTATTTCAGGTAAGCCCGTGACCATCTCATTTTGGTGAAGTGTTCTCAAACCATTAAAGTTCAAATGACCATATCTGTAATGCCATCTCCATGAATTATCTTTGATTGTAAGCAAAGAAGCCTGAACTGTCTTGATATTCAAAGGGAACAACTTGTTTGAGGACATTTTTACCACAACAATAGAGCCTTTCTTTGGATCATACACTTCACATTTTCCTTTAAAAATTGTAATCATGTACCCTTTGTCTTGTAACTGTCCAGCACTTAATAAACTTGTTTTCAAGTCAGGAATAAAAAAGATATTTGCAATGGTTTGAACAAAGTCATTTTTAGTCCTGATTTGAATATCTCCCTTTCCCATCACATTCACATTTGATTTATCCCAAAAGCTCACAACTAAACGAAAGCTTTCATCTAAATTAACAAAGGAAGACTTACATCCACTCATGTGATTGCTACAGCCAGTATCCACGTACCATGTTTCTTGGTCATACTCCTCCAGTGCATGAAAGGCCATCAAAAAGTGTCTCTTCCTCCTTTTTCTTAACAAAGTTGGATTTTTCTTCTTTCTCTTTTGGCAGCTTCGTATAACACTTGCTCTTGTAGTGACCAAAGTTTCCACATCTGTAACACTCAATCTTAGACTTGTCATAGTGGCCTCCTCCCTTTCCTTGAGAGTCATCATCTTTCTTGGAGACATGAGATGATTTGCTATCATCTCTATTCCTAAACCTTCCACCATCTCGATTGCCTTGAACACCTCTTCCTTGACCTAGTCCACCTCTTCCATAACCTCTTCCTCCTCTAGAGCCTGAGAACTTAGAGAAAATAGAAGCCTTTAGTGCTGTTTGCTCCTCACTAGCAGTGGTACAGTTAAGCCTTTGCTCATGCACTAGCAAAAAGCTTTGCAATTCATCAATTCGCATCTCAACATAGTCAAATTTAGGAGTCAATGATCTTAATATCTTATCCACAACTTTTACTTCTTCCATGGTGCCACCATTTGATCTCATCCTGTTTTCTATCCCCTCGTTAGAGTTTGAAGCAGTGCATGCTTCACTCTCTCTAAGCCTTCATATTTCTTCTTCAAAGAGTCCCATATCTGTTTGGAGGTATGCTTCTTAAGTATGGTCTCCATAGTAGATCGATCGATTGCCTGAAATATATAATTTTTTACCTTTAAGTCTTTCAGCTTTCGTTCATCAAATCTCTTTTGTTGTTGTTCACTCAAAGTGACTCCTTCTGTTGGTGAGTCAATCCCTAATTCCACGAGGTGCCAACACTCTTTTGATCCTAGGAAGTTATCCATCAGGATACTCCAATGATCATAATGACCATCTGTCACGCCCCAACCCTCGGATTTACAAAACCTTGGGTTAAGACGTGATTCACACCTTAATTATAGAATTTAATAAAAACTATAACTAAAACGTGAAGAAAAATATTTACATAGAATATTCAGCGGAAACGACAACATCTGAAACCTTAAAAATTTTACATTATTTTACAAGCTAGAACTACTCGAGAGTTCACTAAAGAGTAGCTCATTATTCATCCACAAGCTATAACACACTCTATAGACATGCAAAAATCATCACAAGCTCTAGATTTCAGGTTCGGTACCTGTAAAATCTATTAGGGGGTGAGCGAAACCACAGCTCAGTAGGGACATAAACCTTTTCACGATAAATTGACATAATTAAATTAAGTGATAAATAATCAAGCAGCCAAATTTCACATTATTAGTATTAATGCATGAATGCTCTTCATCTAATCTCATTAATTCATATAACTGGACAAGCAGACCTGCACGTCCCATACCATACTTTTACCACTTGGTCCTGAATGCCCATTTATATGAACTAACACCCATTTCAATCATCCCATAATTCCCCTTTTGTTAGTCATCTTGTCTAACTCCCTTTCACCAGTCCCGAATCACCCAATAAAAACCATGTGCACTGTGGGATCCCTGAGACCTGGTACCTGCCAAGAGTTAGACTCAACTACACAAAAGACCATTTCCATTACCCTCTTTTCCACCATTATTTTCTCAACCCAAGAACTCCAAATAATTTCCATGACATTATATAGTTCACATATTTCATAAAAACAATGTAATCATTTAAATATCACCAATGTACATATAATCATGCCTACATTATTCAAACAGTTAAGATTACGTAAACACCCAATGCAAGTACCACGCATAATATAATGCTCACAAAATTTTAATTAAATCAATTTCTGAAGAAAAAAAGGCCCCCAAGAAACCCCTACCTTGATGCCAAAGCTTTTGCTAGAAATGTAATGTGTTTCCCAATTTTCTACCACCTTCACAAACTTAGTCTTCCACTCTATCTTCTTTTCTCTCTCACTTTCTCCTCTTTCAATTTCTTTTTCTCTTCTCATGCACAACTATGCATGACAACTAGTAGTGAAGGGTCCTATTTATACTAAGAAGAGGCGGCAACTATCCTATACTTTCATTGGCTGCATGTTGATTTGCTTGTGGATAACTATTTCTACAATTATAACAACTCATGGTTAAGTTGCTTAGTCACAATGACACATGTGAGCCTTAGTGTGCAGCAAGCAAGTGTAAATGAGTTCCACGTTTGTTTAGCTAATATGCAAGGAAATGTAAATTTGCCAACTATAATAATTAAAGTCAAGAGGTGTTGCATGCAAGACATTAAGTTTCCTAGTGCCCAACTCTAACAAGACCATGAATTAAAACTAACAGTGAAAATTGCACAAATGCTAACTACATGGAGTGTAAAATAATTCTTATGCATGAATTATTATTATTATTATTATTATTTTTAATAGCTATGCACAAGATGCTATTTAAAAGCAAATGTTTAAGAAAATCATCAAAATTATTGAATTTGCATTAAGTGAAGCAAATAAAACAGACTTCCATAAAATAATTATAATTATAATTTAACACTTACCAAAATAAAATATTAACATTTTTAAGAATAAGGATTCTCACACCATCAAACTGTGGAATTGCAGGTTGAACAAAACTCTCAATGACTTTTTCAGTTGCCATAGTTTCTTGTTGTTGCAAGACTCTCTCCTTCAGTCTTTGCTCGAGTGTTTCTTTATCAGGTCCAAGAAGAGCTCTGATATAAGATGTTGGCAACTGAAACCAAAATATAAAGGATGCTATGTATATTAAAAGCTGAAGATTCTCTTCTCTTAAAACAGAACAAGTTTACATCTTAAATAGAAGCAAAGAAAACAAATTCTAACTCCATTGTAACCACTAACACAACTAGTGTAGATTTTGTGGAGATAAAAATTCTAAACAACAGAAGCAATTGTGATCATCGTGAGCAGACTCAACCATATCCCCTACATGCTACAACTCTAGCTTGACTTGGCCTCTATGTTACCAGGTCAGCATTAGTTAATTAAAAATAACTAAATAACTCTTAACAGTTTTGGCTTACTAAACAAAAAGGTGCTCAGACTTGGGTGGAATTTCAAAACGAACGCCTCTCGGATTTCTGCTTCCAATGTGGTCGGTTTGGGCATACTCTGAAAAATTGCAAATATGTAACCCCCATAGAAGGATCTGCAGGATATGGGAAGTGAAGTGGACTCTTGCTGTAATCATAAGGGAGTTCGAGGAGCTAAGACTAGAAAACACCATTCAGATAGAGAGGACAAAAGTGGGATCGGTGAATCCTAGGAGAAAGAATAGAGAAGCGGCGTGTGATGTCGAGGCGCGAGAAGGAATGAGGAACAAGGAAAGTCCCAACCTTGATATGATGAACAAAGGCCTGCACCTAGGCTTCCATGATGGCGCTCCTGACAAAATGTAGCCCATATTAGTCCCCATGGCGCAGTCAATCACTGGTGATACTTTAAGAACTACCCCTTACTACTAAGAGCCCTTTCCAATGCTAAATCTTCTTAGATATTTCATTGGTTAGATAAAAGAAATCTATGGCTCCCAGTTCTTCTACAAGAAATAAATGAGGTCTTTGAAATCAGTTACCTTATGTAGGGGACTTTTTCCTCTAACAGCTGCAAATGGGATGGGCTGCTGTAAAAGGGCAGACTGATGAAATTGTCCCCTCTGCCTGAATTCGAAAATTAAGCCCCAAAATACCTCGAAAAGGCAGTAGAGCCTTAGGAAGTATTTTGGTTACCTTCACCAACCAAAATAATGGCAGCTTACAGGTAATTTCTTCATGCTTACAGATAAACTCTCAAGCCCAGCGTGAGTGGCATGTGGCATGTGGCATGGGAGCAAAATCAACATGAGTTTAGCACTAAGAGAAAATTTAGGCTTGCTTTGAGGGAAAAGGAAGTGTTATGGTAAGGAAAGAGAAGTTTTGTAAGAGATTTGGCTAGGAAAGGGAAAATGAAAAGCAGAGTTCTTCCGGCAGCTGCCAGAAGAGCAAAATGGAGAAGAAGATGAACAGTGCACGAGATTGCTGGGTTTTTGTAAGTTAGAGAGAGCTTGCTCTTTGGGTTTGAGTTGTGGCTAATGGTGAAGTATTTGGTGGTTTGGGTAAGTTTCCAGCAGCCTGACAAAAGCTATGTCAGACTCTAGAATGACATGGCAGAATGGAAAGTGGGAGGAGATGGAGGAATAGGGCACGAAATTGCAGAGATTTCATGGTGAGAGATGAAGCTTGCTCTCTAGATGTGGGTTCCTTTCGTTGGGTTGAAGAGGCCTCAATTTATAGCAGTTGGAAACCATCACTTCCTAAGAAACCCTAATGGCTTCCATCCCATTTTGTCAAGTCTTTCCCTTTCTTTCTCCCTTCATCCCTTTAATCATCCTTTTTTGGTGAAATCTTCTCTGCCCATTTGCACAAAATCAGAGATTTTTTGGAGCTCAAGGCTCCCTTTCCTGCGGCTGTTTCAGACTCCTATTTTCAGCCATCTTTCTTCCTTTTTTTCTCTCATCTTCCAAGGCTAGGTCTGATGAGGGAAGGAATTGAATATACATGTTGGTTCAAAGGGTGCTTCTGGCAGCTCGCAGGCTAATATTCTTTGGTACTTTGAATGTTTCTTGCTTGGAACCTGTTCCTTCCATGTGCTGGAACCTCCAGACCTCCCCTTCGTGGCTTTTGTTCCTCTAGCTAGGTGCTGGTGCCTTTGTAGCTTATTATGGTAGTTGTATGGGCCAAGATGGTTTATTAAGCAAGTGGGCTATTTAAAACGTTTGGGCTTTTTAGTTGAGTCAATAGGCTATTTTGATTGGGCTTATTTTTGGTTGGGTTATTTTTGGTTAGGTTATTTTGCTTGGGCTATTGGGCTACTTTTCTCTCTTGTGCTCACCCACATGTTTGGGCCTAAGAAATGGGCTTGAGTCTCGAGGCTCCCAAGCAACCCAAAACTTTCCATTTCTCGGCCCATCAATGGGCCTCATGTTGATTTATTACCATCCATACCACAACCAACTCAAGCAAGCCCCGGGCATTCAAGTGACTTGGGCCCACTTAGGCTTGTAGCGTGGTTAGGTGTGTAATAATGATTTCCTACTTGGCATGACATGTCGCTTGGCATGGCATATCGCTTGGCATGCTGTCAATTATTATGCTTGACGGGATAATTAGCATGGATTTGCGAAGATAATGCATTTTATAATCTTAATCACGATTCCTAACGTGACGAATTATTTATTTGGCATGACACGTGTGGTGTGACTCGTATATGATGAGCCTTCGTGTACTCAAATATGTGATTTTTCTTAATACAGTAGCGTATTGGACCGAAAACTTATTTGGGCCCAACCGTGGACTTTTTTGGGCCTCAACATTAGCCCCTTGATTATTGGGGCCATGAATGTGTATTGGAATGGTCCGAATAATCAATTTTCAGCCCAAAATAAATTGCAATGGCATGGCATGGCATGAGTTTAGGAGTAGCTCAAGGATGACCAGTTAAGGGTCTCTGAAATTACAGCTAGATCTTTTCCGGGAAGGTTGGAGGGGTCGCAATGGTCCCGCTTAAAACCCAATCCTTCTTAAACACCGAGGGTGTTGCCTTGAAGAATTTTCCTAGACACTGTATTTTTGGAGGTCACTTACTAGAGTTACCAAGAGTTGACCTATTTTGTTGCATGATTGTGGTTTGCAAGAGTTGCATTGACTTGTGTATCTAATATTAGTTATGTATGCTTGAGTTTGGCTTGCATGATTGGCTTTGACTTGTATATTTGGTATTTGGCTTGATGCTTAGCATTGGCATGTATGCTTGATTTTGGCTTGATACTTGGCATTGACGTGTATGCTTGATTTTGGCTTGTATGCTTGGATGCTTGACATTGGCATGTACTGGAAGGATATTTGAAATAGAGCAGGTGCTGGCAAGGTGTTTGAAATAGGGCATGTGCTGGAAGAATGTTTGAAAACATGGCAGGTGCTGGAAGGATATTTGAAACAGGACAGGTGCTGGAATGGGCCGAATAATTAAACCCGACCCAAAATGTCACGACCCGACTCCCCTAGCACGATATTGTCCGCTTTGGGCCCCCCTCTCTGCCCTCACGGTTTTGTTTTTGGGAGCTCACGAGCAACTTCCCAGTGGGTCACCCATCCTGAGATTGCTCTAGGCCCCAACACGCTTAACTTCGTAGTTCCTAAGAATCCGAAGCCAGTGAGCTCCCAAAAGGCCTAGTGCTAGGAAGAGAAGTGCCCACACATTTAAGCACTTCACCTTTCCCTCCCCGAGCGATGTGGGATTGCTCACCGTTCTTGTTTCCCCAAGACACGGGTCTTACACAAAAAATCAGTTTTGTATTTGTAGAGAACTTCTCTTCTTCCCGCATGCAAAATGACGGCGCGTCATAATTGGCCCCAGCGGTTATTTGCAGTTTCCCAACGCCAAACGCCTTTTTCCTTTCTTTTTTATTATTTTCTTTCTTTCTCTTTCCTTTTCTTGCACCAGACCCAAGTTCTTCCTACTTTTCTTTTCTTCATTTTCCCTTGTTCCCCCATCTCAAAACTGAGTTAGGGAGTAAGATCAAGTGGAAAACATTTGCCTCCAGCTGCTGGGAAAAGAGCCCAAGTCGATTTCGACCCCTTCAGCCCTTCTCCCTTCGAAGAAGCCCTTCTGCCGTTGCTAGAAGGGACCTTTTTGTGCGGGTTTTCCTCTATGATTCTCAATTTCGCTCCCTTCTTGGAATATTCAAAGTCATCCGTTGGGATTTTAGCAAGGTATGTCCCTTCTCTAGCTTTCTTTTGGATTTATTGAGGAATTTGCTGGGTTCCCTTCATCTATGAATATTGCCCTTTGTTTTGGTAGTCAAGCACCAAACCCTCTTTTGACCTATTTTGTTATTGCAGCAACGTGAGTGCTCACAACGTGGGTGCTAGCAAGGAAGGGCTCGCACTAATCTTCTGGGATTCCCTTTTCTTTGATTTGCTCGAGTTGCTGGAAGGGTGCCAATTTCCCTGAGAACAAAACTGTTGGTATGGGTTTCTCCTTTTTCCTCTTCTTACTTTAATCTTGCTCTGACCTCTTTTTTGTATATGAAAAGGCTGAACTTGGCATGATGTGCTTTGTTTTCTTATTTTCTCTCATTCTCTTCTTTCTTCTTCTTCTTCAAGACCCAAACCCGTGGGTATTGTGCATCAGTACATAAGTCATATTTCGGAAGCTCGGATCAGAAAACTTCCT
>NC_024128.1:18622434-18644757 GCF_000346735.1 Prunus mume
AATTTTGAGCCCCTCCCCCATAATGTAGATCGCCGAATTTCATATATAAAAAAAAAAAAAACTAACATAGTCATAATTTAAGATTTAATTGTAGTAATAGTCCCTTAAATATTATCTAATTCAAACTTTATAGTCCTAAAACATTCACATATCACATGTGTCTCACTTTCATTATTTTTCATACATTATGTTAAATTTTATATCAATATTGGTTCCAATTTAGGAATTGTGCCTCATATCTTAAATTAATAAACATAAAATATATTTTGAAAACAATACTAAGAAAAAAAAGATTAGGTAACTAAAAAGATTTCCCGCCACACAAAATGACTAGATCTTTTCCCGTCTATTGTCAAACTGTCATGAATCCCTTCCACACAAAATGATGCATGAGTGAATCCAAGAATTTTTTTTCTTGTTATTTTCATTAAATTTACCTTATTTATTAAGAAATTATACATTTCCTTATGCATTTTCTTATTAGCAGATTCGGGTTAAACAATATGCAGACTTTTGGGATATTATTACAATTTATTCTTGTTTCTGTGGCAAGCATTTCTAGTGTTTATCATTTTCTCAATTGTTCATGTATTGTGTGGTTGATGTTGATGTGAGCGTTTCGATACATGCATCATTTGGACTTGGAGCCAGTATGGTGAAGAACGACGCGCATGTCATTGGGAAACAGAATTTGGCTATCTCCATCCAATCATGTTATGCTATACAGAATCCTTATCACGAGTAACAAAATGTAATTAGTTAGGGATAACATAACAATGCTATCTTCTTGGTATGCATGTTTTTCTCATGTTGGCACTTGTTAAGTTGAATTTAATGGCTTGCAAAATGTGTGCTTAAGACAAGTGGAAGGAAGTTCATCAACATGGTTACCTACATTGTAACACCCGACCCAATTTTACTCATTCATTGAAATCATTTAATTCATTTAATTATGAAAATACAATTTTGCCCTTGAGATAGGGTCATTTTGGTCATTTTTTAATCCAGTAGGATTTTGCAAATTGAATGGCACCATTGCGTAGAGCGCGTCGATATTTCGAAGTTGGATTTCAAAAATCATAAGATTCTCTCTCTCTCTCTCTCTCTCTCTCTCCTCGCGAAGACCCATAAACCAGCCATTGTTTGGGCGGCAATCGTGCACCTCTAGCCACCATTTGTGACAGGGCCAATATCAAAACGACCAAGCTACCTCCCTTTCTCCGTCCTGCCCCATCTCTACATCAACCAGCAACTCCGGGGCCGGCAAAATACGAAAAAATAGGCAGATTTTTACCCAAACTTTTTGTCATCGTTTTCGACTATTTCAGCCACCATTTTTGTTAATCCATGTATGCTTTCTCATCCTTTCAACGTGATCAAGCTGATGGTTGGGTTGGTTAGGATCGATTTTGAAGTTTTGAAATTCGTTTTACAATATAAGTTTTTGCTAATTTTCGGCTCGAAATTCAGGCAAGTTCCCACAATTTTTGGCCATGGCCCAAGAACAAAAGTTACTCTAGTAGTTGTCAAGATCATGTAGGTATAGGTAGTGATGGGTGTTTTGAGAATTTTCCAGTCGCCGGAATTTTCTCAAGCCACCCACGCGCTGTTCGCGCGTATGGTGGTTCATGGGCCATGTTTGGGTGGCCCATTTGGTTCTAAAATGTTCCTCATGTCGTGCCGGCTCGGATTTGTATTTGGTTATCGTTTGGCGGTCGATCAAATTTACACATATTAGGAGTTATTCGAGTTCAATATGTTCAGACCGTTGGATCGACTCCATTTCCAAATATGTTGATCTAGGTGCCTCTAGGATCATGTAGGAATTCGTGGATTGAGAATTGGAGTCCCGGATGCTCTGATTCAATGATTATGTAAAATGGTGACCATCCAATCGTGCAATCTCGACCGATCCGACCTCTCGATCTGGACCAAACTTACAGGACGTGTTTAGTAAACTTTGTTGAATCCGTATAAACTTTCGGATCAGAAATCAGAGGTCGTGGGGCCTGCAGGCCCATTTGACCAAATTTGGGAAGTTTGACCACTCGGTTGACCGAGCATCTCCCGAGGTTATTCCACCATTTGAAACACGTAGTTGGACCTTCAAAACTTCTCGTTCATCGTCCACACACTTGGAATCCTAGGATAAGTAGGAATTTATTTTAAAGTTCTCGTTCAAAGTATTTTATTTTAATCTAGTCCTTGTGTTCTTAAATAGGTACCCAAGCTCCTCGTACTCAATAGGTGGGACCCTCTCAGGGTCAAGCAACTTTGGATTATCTGTGAGTGGACTTTGTTTTTAAATAATAATCATTATTTTCAAAGACGCAAAATTATGCATAATGGGTTATTTGATTATTGAGTTTATTATATATTTAAATGTTGAAATATAATATTGTCATGAAAAGTATTGAAAGTATATTTGGATATTTGCATTTTGTGATTATCTTGAATTGATATATGCTATTTTCGGGAGTTACTATCTACACTTGGATGTGTATTGGGTACAAGGGATTGTTGGAAAGAGACTATGGAATGTGAATTGGATTGTGGTTTAGGTCAGTTTGGAGTGCTATTAGCACTACTCTATGTACCTCCCCGGTTTTGGAATACTTGGGTTGGATATTTGGAAATTTGGGATACTTGGATATGTTGGAACTTGGGCACCCTTGATGGAGTGTTTCATAGACCCTTATTTGGGTTAGTCTGCGTGCGTAGGACTTGTCACAGGCGTATGAGTATTGAGGATTTTGTTGTGTGTGCTGGTGGGCCTAGTCTCCGGGTTGGACGGCTCGTTCCCTACCCACATGGTCAATTGAGGATTCTTCCATGTGCTCTAGTCAAACAATCCCCCTGTTGGATTGTTTCCCCAGTTCAAGTTTGGTAGTGGTCGTATATATATACACTTATGCATAAACCTTTTTTCTTACTTATCGGTAAGGATCCTTCCTCGCTCGCAGTGCCAATGGGCATGCGTTTTGGATAAGAGTGGTTTGAGAAAAAGGGAAGGGTGCTGAGGGAGTTTGGGTAGTAGTATACTATTATGGGACATGGGTCTTACTTTAGTTTTAATGGATTATATACGAGTATATTACATTTCAATTGCATGTTTTCTGCATCGTTTTCCAAACAATGGAGTTAGTATGTTGTTTTAAAATATAATAAAACCTTATTTTAGTCCACACACAAGTTTTCTGTTTCACGCCCCCCAGGCAGTAACTAGACCCAGGCCGAGCGGTCGAGTCAAGGCCTAAACTGTTGAGCCTCGAACTCTTGTAGGATAACTTTTGTTTGTCTCGATTTCTGTTGAACTTTATTTTCGCTTGTAAACTGAATTTCTTTATATATGCTCTTTTATCACCCATGCTACGATTGGATGTAAGGCCGAATGCCTATTATGTAAAGTGTGTACTTCTATATTGTGCATGTTGCTGTTGGGGCTATTTTACTGTATTTTGACAGGTTAAAAATTTGGGAAATGTATGTTTTTCAAGGGATACTTTGTCGAAATTTCAGCAGAAAGTCTTGTCCCTCTTTTTCTTGATTTGGAAAAGACACTATGTTGTTTGTAAGTGGGCACGACATCGGATTGATGTCGGAAAAACCATATGATTTGTCACGGATTCTGAGGAATTCAGGGCAGGTCTTGTCAACTTGGTATCAGAGCCAAGTTCATTTTGCTTCGAACTTCACGTTTCTTGTGCATTCTTGAACTATTGGCTTCTTTGTTTTTCCTTCTTATTGCACCTTGCCTCCTCGACATGGTAAACCGAGGACTCGTTTTCCTGAGATGGGGGAACTTGCACCACCTCCACCTCCACCACCATCTCCACCTCTACCACCACCTCCACCTGTCAGGGAGGGAGCGGGTGAGAATGAACTTGACTTGCGCCATGTACTAGACCAATTCACCTGAATGGTCACTACAGCTCTACAAGGGAGGCGTAGCACTGAAGCCTCGGATATTAAAAGAGTCAATGAATTTGGAGCACATGACTTCTTCGACAGTGCAGACCCAGCCGAAGCTGAGAATTGGCTCACCAATCTAGAAAGAGTGGTCGAAGTTTTGCAGTGCCCTAATGGAGATCGAGTTCCATTAGCTGCTTTCCTTTTGAAGGGGAATGCTTACCACTGGTGGAAGACTATTTGTAGGGGTTATGCTGATCCTACTGCAGTTACTTGGGCAGAGTTTCAGTGTGTCTTCTACGAGCAGTTCTACCAACACTCATACCTAAAGACGAAGAAATTTGAGATCCTGCAACTGAAACACGGGTCAATGTCTGTGCTGGAGTATGAGCACAAATATATTGAATTATCTCAGTTTGCTCTTGAGCTGGTTCCAAATGAAGAAGAGAAGTGTAGACGTTTTGAGGGGGGTATATGGCTGGACATTCAAGCAGTGCTCACTGCCACCTCTAATCCTACCATGAGGGCAATGGCATAAGCAGTGGATCGTGTGTCGAAGAAGCTCAGTGCAAGTTCCATCAAAGAGAGGATGATCCAGTTTCGGTTCTGTTGGCGGTGGTTGGTCGGGGGACGTGGATCCAGTTCTGGTAAAGGGAGATCTAGGCCTAGGCTAAATTAGTGTCAGCATTCCGAGCAACAGTCGATGGCTAGTATGGCTAAGGATCCTTCACGACATACTAGCTCAGCTTGTCACAACTGTGGACAAGTTGGACACTTTAGGAGGGATTGTCCACACCTTGGGCAAAACGGTGGTCCAAGTCAGAGGGGTACCATCGACTCTTTCTAGTGTGGTCAGGTTGGGCACTTTAAAAGTGAGTGCCCTCTTGTCTCTCTCGGTGGTACTGGCTGGTTTTACTTTATGAAGAAGAAAAAGGAAGTATTTAACATGTTTCATTCCTTTCATAGGCAGATTCAAACTAAGTTCTTTGCCAAGATACAGATTTTACGCTTTGACAAAGATGACAAATATGGTGAGTACATGAGATGCATGTCCTTAGACACCGCAACATAATGGTGTTGTCAAAGGAAAGAACCGACACCGCCTAGAAACAACCAGAGCAATTCTTATTGGAGCATCACGTCCCTCAAAGACCACAGGCTTCAAGGCAAAATACTTGTTGAACCAGATGCCTTCAAGAGTCTTGGACTTTCTCACCCCGTTACAAGTGCTCACGCAATGAGGACCATTGCCCTCTATTTTGATGTTGACACCACATATCTTTGATTGTGTGGCTTTTGTTCATCTCCATAAGAACCAATATAGTAAACTAGATCCATGTGTGCTTTGTCGTGTTTTTCTTAGATATGCTACAAATCATAAAGGTTATCGATACTACCATCCTCTTATGCAAGGGCGGATGCATAGAGGGACAAATGGGGTCAGGCGACCCCATGGCAGCTGGGAAATGCAGTGGAGGAGGATTGGTGCCACCCTGTGGTTGGTTGGTGTGTGACCCCAAGGTGCACACCAAGTGCTCGATGAAATGCCCAGCAGAGGAAAGAAAAATAAGTTGGCGTGCATGTAGCACCTGCCTTGCGCAGTGCTGTGTTGCTTGGCTGCGTGAAAGGCGACATGCTTGTTCGCATATCATGCTCCGGCCCTTATCTTACTTACATCAAATACCTGCAAACGCTCAAGGTTCTCAGCAAAATACACGACGGCGAATGTATGAATCACATTGGGGAGGATCGCTTGCCCAAAAGGCTCTCAACATAGGCTATTTCTAGCCTACCATACGCCAAGACTCCACTGAGTATGCTCGAAGATGTGATCGATGCTAACGCTATAAGCCAATCCCTGACCTGCCAAGTATACCATCCACATAATAGTTCATGGCTATTCATGGAGCGGGTCATTGACTTGGTGAGACCTATGCTGATTACACCTGCCGAGAAGGAGATGATGATAATCGCCATTGATTACTTCACCAAATGGATTGCGGTCGAGGCTTTATCCTCTACCAAGGAAGCTGACATCAAATAGTTTATCTAGAAGAACATTATTTGCCGATTCTGTTGCCCGCAGTCAATAGTCACCGAAAATGGTACACAGTTTGTGGGTAGGCAGATCATCGCATTCCTTACGAAGAATGGCATCAAACAGCACTTGTCAACTCCTAGATACTCGCAAGGCAATGGCCAAGAAGAGGCATCCAACAAGATCATGCTGGACTGCCTGCAGAAAAGACTGGAAGGCGCACAAAGAAAATGGTTCGATGAGCTGCTAGGTGTCTTGTGGTCATTTCCCACAACCAAAAGGAGATCAACCTACGAGACACCATTTTGCATGGCCTATGGGATAGAAGAAATCCTTTCTCCACACATCACAGTCCCTTCCATGAGCATTGAGGTGGGCAGTCTTGAACAAAACTACAAGCAGATGGAAGTTAACCTTGATCTGCTTGAAGAAGAACGAAGAAGGCCATTGTTTGAGTTGCATTCTACCAGCAACAGCTGACATCTTACTACAATAAGAAGGCCAAGATAAAAAAGTTTCGACTTGGAGTCCTTGTGCTAAAAAATACATTCATCACAGCACCAAGGCAAGGGTCAAAGAAGATGAAACCCAACTAGGAAGGCCCCTACGTGATCAACCGACCTAGAGGCAGAGGAATTTATGCCCTTGACACTTTAGAAGGGAAGAAAATTCCGAGACAATAGAATGCCCACCACCTTCGGAGATACTATCCATAAAGCTTCTGACTTACCAACTGGGTTCCTAGCAGGCGACGAGTCTCCTTCACTCTCATTGAAAACAAATTGCTTTTGATGTTGTTCATGTAGGCAACAAACCTTACCTCCATTGAAGGCAAGCTACTTCCCGAGTACAAACTCAATGGAATCTTTTTCGAGCGCTAAGTCCTCGACATACGTCCATAGGAGACAAGTTTTACCTCCATTAAAGGCAAGCTACTTCCCGAGTACAAACTCAATAGAGTCTTTTTTTAGCGTTATGTCCCCGACATACACCCGCCAGTGACAAGCCTTACCTCCATTGAAGGCAAGCTACTTCCCGAGTACAAACTCAATGGAGCCTTTTTCGAGTGCAATGTCCTTGACATATGCCAACATGCGACAAACCTTACCTCCATTAAAGGCAAGTTATTTTCGGAGTACAAACTCAATGGAGTCTTTTTTCGAGCGCTATGTCCCCGACATACGGCCCCAAGCGACAAGCCTTACCTCCATTGAAAGCAAGCTACTTCCCGAGTACAAACTCAATGGAGTCATTTTCAAGCTCTATGTCCCCGACATACGCACGCAGGCAACAAGTCTTATCTCCATTGAAGGCAAGCTACTTCCTGAGTACAAACTCAATGAAGTCATTTTCGAGAGCTATGTCCCAGACATACGCACGCAGGTGACAAGCCTTACCTCCATTGAAGACAAGCTACTTGCCGAGTATAAACTCAATGGAGTCTTTTTCAAGCGCTATGTCCCAAAAATACGTATGCATGCGACAAGCTTTACCTCCATTAATGGCATGCTACTTCCGTGTACAAACTTAATGGAGTCTCTTTCGAGTGCTATGTCTCCGAACATACATTTACAAGATACAATGCAAATTGAAGTTTGAAAGACAACTGAAAATTCCGTAGCAAAGTGGCCAAGCAACCAAGTTCAACAAGAAATAAGGTGATCGACTAAAGACCACTTATTAAAAAAAAAAATTACGAAGTTAAAAAATAGCAAAAAAGGACTACATCTACTAGGGGACTTTGGCAGATGACCCCTAGCCGATCACACCCTCAACTGCCTCCTGATCAACCGCGTAGACAACAGCCTCATTCTGCTCAACCGGCACCATCTACTCAGCAGCCCCATACTCAGCAGCCCCAGCTGCCTATTCCTCCGCGTTTGCCTTGACCTCATCAGCTGAGCCACCCTTGGTGTCTTTCTCCATTGCATCTTAATTAGCTATTTGCTCCTCAATTGCTTCTACATCCACATCACTGATCTGATCACTTTGAGTAGGGAGCAGGTCAAGATAGATCTGCTCACCACCTTCATCTTCGATGGGGCAACATGGAGAATCACCTTTCCTATAGTCTAAGTATCCCAGCTTGTACTCGTTAACAGCAATCTCATGCTTGGACCCCTTCGTGGCTTCAACATGGGTGTCAAACTTGACCAATAACTTGTCACGATTTTAGGCTAGAGAAGCATACTTACGTTCGAGGCAAAAGTAGGCTTCCTTGCTTTCGAGCAGAGTAGCCACAAGAGACTTGAGCTCACCAACTTTTTGGCTAAGAGAACTCTTCAGCATAGACATGCTCTCCTTCATCTCGAACATCCTCGCATCAAGGAGAATCCACTCGTTCGAGGGCTTGTCAATCAGATCGGTATTCTTCATCAGCTCATCGAGCAGATCAGAAGAGGGGGCAACAGAACACAAGTTCCGCATGGCCCCAATAGCAAAAATCATCCCCTTTTGAAGATGATACATGGTAGCTTTTTCTTGCTTATTCAAGGAAAGGCTCGAGAACGTGACAAGGTCCTAACCTGATGTATGTGGTCAACCAGCTTGACACAAACAGATGGACTTGACAAATTGTTCGTTTTGAGCATATCAGAAACATGCTCATCCCAAACAGAGCTATCACCAGCTCCCGGACCAGTAGTTCGTGGAACTAAAGGACTCTTTACTCGAGTAGATGACTCTTTAGCTCTCTTGGCCGCAGCTTACAACATTGAGCCAGCTCCGCTCGTGACTGTTCATGGCTGCTTCACAGACAAGTTGCTGGACAAAGGTACAGTCCTCTCGGTTTGATCCCCCGATCATCGCAGATGACCCAAACCCTGCTTCTCAGCAGCCTTCTTATAGGGCAGATCACGGCTTTTAAGCAATTCAGGAAGATACTTGAGTAGAATATCTCAGACCTCCTACATGCCATTGACCTTCTTGTTGTTCGTGCTGATGAGGCACTTGATCTTGGCAGATGAAGAACGAGAAACTCTCATAGGGACCTTCTTAGCAGACGAGACCCCCTTTGAGGAAGACTTGCTCGTGGCAGAAGGAGGGAGCTTAGTCGAGGACTCCTCTCGCTCAGCTGGCAGATCATCTAGGTCTAAGCCATGTAATTTTCATTTTTCAACATCTTCGACACGGGGCAGACCATCATCCTCCTTTCGATGTTCACTCAGCAACCAGCGCCATCCACGGAACTTGGCAGGGATGTTCAAAGCTCGAGTTTCTTGCGAATGTCATTTTCTGCAAGCAGAAGACGGAAGTGAGTCAGATACACAACAAAGAATTCCATAAAGACTTAGCAAATCAATAGGGTACGACTTACCGTCACAGTAGATGAGTGGAATGAGCGGACAGTCGCCAACCTCCCATTCCTATCTGCCGTCGACTTCCAGCACGTCTGTATGCCACACATGATCACCTTAACTCAGACTGTTCCTAGTTCATGGCAAAAAATAATTGAATTGAAGCAAATTGGACCAGCCTCAGCAAGTAAGCCGGCCCAAACTGCCACCTGCTTTAGCAACAGGCCCACGCTCCTCCATCCCAATTACAGTTGGACAGCCCAAGTCAAAGGCCTCCTCCACTCAGGAGCCCAAGTCACATAAGGAAGCCCAGTGACAGCTGGATAGCCCAACAATTAATTCACACCTCCTCCATGACACCATGCGCCATGTAGAAGTTAGGGAGCATTTGTGGAAACAAAAAATCTATGAATCCTAGGTCAAATGCCAATCAATTTGGGAATTATTTGATTCTTACCCTAATTAGGGATTTGATTATCAAATCCCTAATTAAACAATCTCTCCAAATTGGGAAAGAATAATTCCTCTCCATCTGCGGAATTATTCTTTCGAAACCCTAGCCTTCGAGGCTCCTATAAATACATGGCTACACCAAGGCTGGAGGTAATTCTAAACTTTTGTCTGTAACTCTGCAGAAATCCTCTCTCAAAAACCCTAGCCGCCATACTCTCTCTCACACACACAAGGCTCTAGCCATCACACATAACTCCGACCACCCAGTTCTCACCCTAAAGAAATCTTCATCCCTTTGTTAGCTATTGCTTTTCTACAAACACTCAACCTAACTTAGGTATCGGAGGGCCTTTGGCCAACACCCCTCGAGTGTGGTCTTTTCACTCCATATTGTTTTGCAGGGAGAAAGATAAGCAAAGAGGAAGAAGGAATCTTCATTTTTTTTTTTCTACAAATCACTCCCACATTAATGTTGTTGGAGCATCTTGTAAGCGTCATGATGCACTTAGAGCACAATACCAAGAAAAGCTTGTAAAAGCTTTTGATGAAGGTTGTCTTATAACGGAGCGAAGCTTGAATCAAGATACTACTCTCAAATTTGCTAGTGATACACTATGGAACTCACGTTATGCTACCTTGATTAGTATCATTTGTATGTTTCCATCTTTGCTTCAAATGATTATTAATGATAACCCCAATGATAGTTATGATGAAGTCTTTAAGTTGTGGAGAGAAATACAATCTTTTGAGTTTGTGTTTCAGTTTTTTTTATGAAAGCTATATTGGGAATAACAAATACTTTGTCTCAAGCATTGCAAAAGAAAGATCAAGACATTGTGAATGTAATAGGTTTAGTTCAAACATGCAAGGAAAACCTACAATTGATGAGGAATAATGAGTTTGATGAATTGGTTGATCAAGCATCTTCATTTTGTAACAAACATCATATTACGGTTCCTAACATGGATGAGGAATATATAATTCCGAGGAAGTCACGATGTAATGCTCCAATCAAGACAAAGAATTATCATTATCGTGTGGAGCTCTTTCTTCATGTCATTGATGGGCAACTTGTGGAATTAAATGATCGTTTCAATGAGGTAAATATTGAGTTCCTTACTTGGTTGGCTTGTTTGAGTCCGAACAATTTATTTGTAGCTTTTGACAAACGAAAGCTAATTCGTCTTGCTCAATTTTATCTTAAGATTTTTCGGATGGAGCTTTATTGATGCTTGAAGATCAACTGGGGGTTTATGTTCATCATATGCGTTCGAGTAGTGATTTTTCTGAATTGAAAGGGATTGGCATGCTTGCGGAAAAAATGGTGGAGAAAGGGATGCATGAAATATTTCCTTTATGTGTATTTGCTTATTATATTGGCTTTGGTTTTACCAGTTGCAACTGCTTCAATGGAGAGGGCATTTTCTGTCATGAATATTATCAAAAATCCACTGCGCAACAAAATGAGAGATTAATGATTGAATGATAGCTTGGTTGTTTACATTGAAAGAAATGTTTTTGCTTGTATTGATAACGAAGCTATAATGCAACGTTTTCAAAATATTAAAACTCATCATGGACAATTGTAGCTTGTATTGTTAGTTTTGCCAAGAATTATGAATGAAAATACTATCTTTATGTTTTTTAGTATTATTTTATTCTTAACAAAATTTCGAAACTTTTACACTATTACCCCATGGCGATACAATCTTGTGTCCGCCAGTGCTCCAACCCAACGAATCTATGTCACTTTGAATGTGACATTGTTGGAATCTGAGATGTTCTTTGCTGCCCTAATGTCCAATTCGAGGAGACAATGAGTGAATAGTAGAATTGGAGCACTGTGAAAAAGGAAGAAATTTGGCTTTGTATGAACCGACTGGTCACTCTGGCCCTAGCAACTGGTCGCCTGATAGTTGAGAGCGCGAGGTTGCTCTCGGTATTGATTCGACTGGTCGCTTGGTATTTCCGAAAAAAAGTTGGCTCTCGGCATTAATCTGACCAGTCGCATAGAACTGAGCGACCGGTCTCCTAAAGTATTCGATGAAACACATGATCCAGCTGAAGAACCCCATTCTCATACCACAATGCCACCTAACCAATCTCCTAAAAATATCCTGGAAGTAAATATTCCGACTACTCCTGTGAATTTAGTTAATAATTTTGTTGGATATCAATTACCTTTTAGGCATAACCAAGAAAAACCACCAAACTTGTATTCCCCCAATATTGGCAAAACATTGGATACCCAATTGCAAACCATGTATCCACTCAGAGATGGTCTGAACTACTCAAGACTTTTGTGCATCAGTTATCTGTTATCCACATTCCGACCAAGGTAACTGAAACATTGAAAGATCCTAAGTGAGTTGAAGCTATAAAGGAAGAGATGAAGACTCTAGAGAAAAATCATACGTGGTCACTAGAGACATTACTACAAGAGAAAAGAATAGTTGGATGCAGATAGGTGTTCACCGTGAAACACAATGTCGATGAATCAATCAAACGATACAAGGCAAGACTTGTGTGGTTGATGTCGGTGAACTAGACCCGACCAGTCCGAACTGATAGGTTCAGTTTGGTTGTTGACAAAAGAGAAGTCAAAACATATCCCATAGCTGAACCAAACTAGTCAGAATCGATTTCGTTCATGGTTCTTTTATTTTTTTTTTTTGGTCAATTCGTTCATGGTTCTTAGCTAATTAAATCTGATCTCAACAGAACTAGACCAGTTGTCCTAATATTTTCTAATTTTTAAATTTTTAAAGTGTCTTAAAATCTATCCGGTCTGGGCTGCACATAGTGACAGAGATTTCTAGGGTTTTAGCCCCTCCATTTCCATAACCAAAAACAAATCTATCCGGTCAAAAGCCTCTATTATGGAAAATTAAAAAAATAATTGAAAAAAAAAGTAAAAAGAAAAAACTAGATGATAAATATGTCAAAACAATGGCTACCTGGTCAATGGTCATTAAGATTGTTAAAGTCACTTTATAATAATGCACACATAAAACTTTTTGTTGTACCCCTCTTGGAAAACATGATTTTGAGAAGAGCAGAAGAAAAATTAAAACCCAAAATGCCTTCAAGATACTGGCATATAGGTGGCGCCATTCTCATCGTTACCGCAAGAAGTTTGTAGAAACTTTGTCAATTTCAACAAAATTAAAACTTCTATAATTTATGTAATATGAGCAAGATGTGTGTTATCATAAGGCGCTTACTTCTCAAAAGGAGAGCATGGTGGTCATCTACTGCATTCATGGAACAAAAGTTTCCATAACTGACAAAATATGTGCAAGATAAGATGTTGCATGCATGCATACTTGTACACCCACCAACTCACAGGGACATGAGACCCAGAAGATCATCAACTCCTATGTCCCTCCTCCGATCCTTAGCCGTCCTTCTTCCAAAAGCTTCCTTTGCAAATTTCTTCTTTTTCTCCTGCAACTCCAATATCCTCTCTTCAATGCTGTTTCGAGCAATCAACCTGATAATTTTCACATCCTCCTTCTGCCCAATACGGTGAACACGATCCATTGCCTGTTCCTCAACTCCTGGGTTCCACCATGGCTCCAACAAATAGACTCTGCTTGCAGCTGTGAGGTTTATACCTGTTCCTGAAGCCTTAAGACTTGCAAGCAAAATCGTGGGCACATCTTGTCCCGTGACCCCAAACTCTTTGATTACTTGAGCCCTTTTATTTGCATTCATAG
The DNA here is from genome assembly GCF_000346735.1 of Prunus mume. The sequence goes on from NC_024128.1 coordinate 18,635,850, forward strand.
ACCCATCTAAGCGCAAAGTCTTGAAACCAGCTGCTTTCAGTGGCTCTTCAAGATATATCAGCATCTTTCGAAATTGGGAAAACACTACTGATTTTGTAAGTGGGTTTTGACCCCTTGATGCAATAAGAAGTTTCAACAGAGCAGATACTTTTGAAGACATGGTTGTTTTAGAGGATACCATGTTGTCACTGTCAGAAGGTGCTTGAGGAGCTGAGAACAGATTAGACTGTGATAAAGGACGCCGACAAAGGGGGCAGCAGGGTTTCAAGCGCTGAAGTGTTTTCAGAATACAAGCTTGGCAAAAAATGTGAGCACAACAAGTGATAACAATATCAGTTGGTGGGGAAATGCAAATTGGACAGTCAAAATCTTCACCATCTTGCAGCACCTCCAGCATCTTTTTCAGCAGCTCTGGGTTCTTGGATACATCTGCTTAGAATTGACTTTATAAGTAACAAATAAACATACCATAGAAAGGAGGCTTTGCAATTAAGTATAAAAACGATGGAATAGCAAATCAATATCTGAGCACTATCTGTCACATTGACATTGACTGATTTGTTAAATTGCATTTATAAAGATTGAGAAGCACCAGCACACAGAATGTAATAATGAATATAATATCATTCGTTGACAGCAGTTCCCCAGGAGTAGGGCAGTAACCGTTGATTAAGTAATTGAGATGGAAGTGAATCTCGTTAAGAACTACTTTGATACAATGACTAATGTGATCCAAACAGCTATTCCATGCTACTGATTCCATGGATATAGCAAGAATGAATACAAACAAAATCATTAACAAGGAAAATTGGAGAGCACTGCAGATGGAAGAATTTATTTAAAAGGCAAATGTAGAACATTGTAGAACATTTTTTTATGAAGAACACACACATTGTAGAACATTTTTTATATTTGATCAAATACCAGTACCACACTAACTCTGATTTCTGGACCCCAAATAGGGAATCCATGAGGACATGCTTGGTTAATCGTGTCGGTAATATTTTGTGTATGGTTCTAGTATTTTAAATTTTAAATTATAAATTTTGCTCATGATGTCCAAGTTTACTCTAAAAACATTTTAAAATCTAGCTACCAAAATTTGCCACTTCCGTGAAAAAAACTACAAAACTGACATTCCAAGGTTTAGTGTGTCTCCTGTAATAAACTACAAAACTGATATTCCAAGGTGTCTTCTATAAAAATGAAAAGATTACTTGTCATAAAAATTTTAACAGTTGCATTACTGGAGTTTTACCATGTACATGAAAGTCCTAATACGACCAAAACAAGCATGCCAACAAAAACTACCAAAAGCTGACGCCCACGCTTTGTCCTAAGCTTACAACTGTACAAGCATAACTCTATGTTTGTTTAAAGGCAGCATGCTTCTCTAATATGAAATGTAACTCTTCAAAAAGATCAGCCAGGGCATAATCCCTAAGGTTTTGTTTCTTTTTTGGGGGTTTCAATGAAGTGGGGTCTGGTGCTGATAAGAAAGGAGGCAAGCCTGTCCTTGGTTGTTTTTTTCACTAATCTTATTTTATGTGGTCAGAACATAACCCCCTAAGTTGGAAAAACAGGAGATACTGAAAAGCACCCCCTCATGAAAATTCTTAATACTTCCCCCAACTAAGTTGTTGTTCCCTGTTATAAAAGCAAACATTTAAGAGGGGCATCATTTGTTATCTTGTGATTCCATAATTACCTCCTTTTTTTCTTCAGAATTCTGTAATCTTTTCTTTAACTCAAATGAAGTAGAAAGCATACTAAGAATGTAATAACAAACCTCCAAAATGGAATACACCGCTACCAATTTCGGCCTAGCGAAAATATGAGTACTGAACAATATGTAAATCCAATAATGTAATTGAACAGAACAATACGTGAATCCAAGAATCCAAGCATAATTGTACGACTTCTCCAATAATTATGTTTACTCTTGAAATAAATAAATAAAGTATACAATAGAGAGTTAGATAAAATAGTTGAAGAATTTCAAGGAACCCAGATAAGCATGCATGTAAAGTGAAGTTGCATTTAAGAAAAAAAACAATGCACCAATATAACATCCTTGTCAATACCTTCAATAGTGTTCGAAGGGAGAAGTGATTTGAGATCAGAAGGGCACAACGCCAAATCAGTACAGATCTGGCGAAGTCGTAAGATTATGCTAAGTACAGTAGAATAGTTGCGCATCATACTACCAGCATCAAAGTAATTCCGCACAACACTCTTTGCTTCTCCTTCCATCTGATCATACAGTTTACGTTCTTCACCAGACAGTTCCACATAACAAGTCTCTATAGTTTTAGGTGGCAATCCAATCAGTCCCTTGTCTTTTGTTCTTCGCAAAGAGATGGTTGCCATTAGAACCTGAAACATCAGCAAACACATTGGGCACAACTTGAATTTTTGGAAATAAAATAAAATAAAAACAGATGAACATTATTTGGCCAACTTCAGTTTTAGGATAACTATTTCATAAGGACAATTATTGTTTTACCCCCAAACTCTGAATTAAATCTCATCTAACCCCCTCAACTTTGTCTCCATGTTTCACTTCACCTATTTCCGCTGATGTGCACGAATGGGGTGCACTTCTTTGCTTACATGTAATCTACGTGGGCTAAAAAAAGTACTAATATATTGCTTTTAATATTTTGGAAATGGTGAAAACTTAAAAACTTACAGTCCAACAGCCCACCCAACCTGCATGTCGCCCACCCACGCCCACCAACACCTCACGCATCCCTCATCGCTCATCCCCATCCTCTCTCTAAACTCTGAACCAAACCAATGGATCTCTCCAAACCCACAAACAGCAACCACCCAACACCACTCTCCTTCATCTTCCTTCTCTCCCTCTTCTCCATCCAAAATCAGATATCATCAGTTAGAGAAGCCCATTGAAAATAAGGAGTGTCCTAGTAATTCGACTTCATGTACTATATTTTGCTAAAGTTCTGCATATAGGCAATTTCTTATGCATAATGTGGGAAGGCTTAGCACATGTAGCATCTAAGAGGCCATTAGGTCCAATTTTTTATGACATGCCGATAAGTACCGACTTCAGGGAAAGACACAATATGATAATCTAATAAATGAATCCACAATTACAGTGGAGGTAGGGTGGGAGCGGTGGGCTGCAGCGAGGAGGTGGATGCGACGTAAGTGTGCTGTAGGTTTTTTCTTTTAAGTTTTTGTTTTATTTTTTATTTCTAAATTCAAGTGCAATTATGTAACATTTCTAAAATATAAGAAACAACAATTATTAATATTTTTTAGTCCACGTGGCCCACATGTAAACAAGAAAATGGACCCAGTCGAGCCACATCAGCATACTTAACAGATTCCTTGACAGACTTGACAGAAGTGGGTGGAGTGACACACAGAGACAGACTACAGGGGGTTAAGTGAGATCATAAGGTTCGGGGGGTAAAGTGAGACTTCATTCAGAATTTGGGGGCAAACAATAATTAAGCCTTTAATACAAAAGGAAAACAGAAATCTGAAATAAAGCAAGTGATGGATCAACCATGTCTTTAATAATATCTTTCCTATCATATAAATACTTATTTCAGAGCAAAACAATTTGCTCACCTCCAGACCCTAACCATAAAAGCGAAGGGAGGGAGGAGGGTGGGGAGTGTAATGAAGTTCAGTTTCATGAGTTATTGAGACACTAAAGTTCAGGTGCCAAAGAACAATTTCAAGTAACTCTGGTTGATTCAATCCTATATGTCTTCTAATGGGGTAAAAAATAAGTGAAAAGAAGAAAAGAAAATATGACGAGACACTTCAGATACACTTCCATATCAGTTCTTTTATCGTAAGTGGAAAGAGCAACATAAATAACGTGAGAATGATTTTGAAACTTTTACAGAAACTAATCTATTCTTTTCCAAATTTGTCCCAAAACAAGCAATCGCAGTATGAAAGTAAAAAAAAACAATAATAAGCAGAAGAAGCAGGTAACCCTTCAAATAAGCAAACCATAAAAGGAGAAAACTACATGTGATGCAACATAAACAATGTAAGAATGATTTTGAAACTTTTAAAGAAACTAATCTACCTTTTCCAATTTTGTCCAAAAACAAGCAAATGCAGTATGAAAGAAAAAAAAAACAATAATAAGCAGAAGAAGCAGGTAACCCTTCAAATAAGCAAACCATAAAAGGAGAAAACTACATGTGATGCAACATGAACAACGTAAGAATGATTTTGAAACATTGACAGAAACTAATCTATCTTTTCCAATTTGTCCAAAAACAAGCAAATGCACTATGATAGAAAAACAACAATCACAAGCAGAAGATGCAGGTAACCATGAAAATAAGCAAACCATAAAAGGAGAAACTGCATGTGATGCAAACTTCTGTTGCATGCATACAAAATCTGTTCATAGATTATATACAAAATAAAACAAATAGAAATAAAAACAACATGGTATTACCTGCAGCCGTGAGAGCCCCTTTGGGTTGCCATGAGCAAGTGGGCGCTGCACCAAGCTTTGCCAGTAGCTCTTAATTGAAAAAGGCTCAAACCGCAAGAAAGCCATCAAAGAAAACAAATCAAAAGAGCCATTCTGGATTGGTGTTCCCGTAACAGCCCACCTTCGCTTAGCTTTCAAATTAGTGACAACTTGACTTTGTTGAGCATTCACATTCTTAATCATGTGTGCCTCATCCAAAATCACCCGCCACCACTCAATCTCTTTTACAGGGGATGTTATCCAAGCATTTTCGGTAGCCAAAATACTATATGTAGTCAACACTATATCATACTTTTTAAGCTCCTCAGCATCTCTAGTCCTCTCACCATAATACAAATACACCTTCAATCTCCCTGGCCTAGTGTGTTCTCCTAGTTGTGTTACCCAAGTTGAAAAAACAGAAGGCGGGCACACAATTAATGTCGTCTTGCGACTGATATCACCAGAAGACTTATCACTTGCACTCACACATTTGCCCTTCATATTGCTACTAGCATTGGTGTCCTCAGTTTTGTCTTTTTTTCGCGACCCGGTTTTACTTGGTCTACCCCTCTTGCCCTTCTTACCAACAGAAACAGACAACCGCTCATCCTCACCAATTTCGTTATCATCCAGCATGCTTATTACATCGACACTGCCACTACCAACTGAAGCAGGAAGAGCACTACCATATTTATCAAACCCAATCAAAGAAAGCAAAGTTAAAGTCTTACCCAATCCCATATCGTCCGCAAAAATCCCACCTCTTAGAGGCTCCGGTCGCTTATCAGTGTGGTAATTGGTCAACACATTCACAAAAGACCCATCTTTCTCTTCCCAAAAGGGAGGCAACTCACCAGAATTCTCTCTGTGAACCAACCATCCCAAGCCTTCCTTTTGGTGGACAAAAAGCTCCGATTTGATCACTTCTTTTGGAGGTTCCAATGCTTCCAAAGCACCATTTTGGCTCGCATTCTCATCCACCAACTTGAAAATCTCATCCACGCTCTTGCATCCCTTCTCAGCCTTCTTCTCCTTGACCACCACTGCCTCCGAGAGAGTGAATGACGCATGAGAATCCGAAATCAGCTGTAACCCAGATTCCGAAATTGCACACTCCACGGACAGGAAATCTTCCAATCTTGCAAAGATGTGAACTTGACAAGGAATCTTAAACCTGTTGCCCTTAGCTCGCGTATTGGGAACAATGCCCTCCACTGCAATCAAATTCGAGTCAATCAACGGCGCTAGCGCGGCCGCCGCGGTGCGTTCAATGTGACCCACTTGAAAGGTTCTGGTATTGAGGACTTTGATGGCGTTGGAATCGTACGGATTAAGGGGTTCGCGGACAAGACCCACCATTTCTCGGCCACTGATGGTGCCTGAATAGTATTGAATTCCAACTATGTTGGCTATGACGAAGCCGAGCATGTATGTATCGGAGGAAGAAGAGAGAGACTGCGAGTCTTGCAAGGAGAGAGGAAAGTCGTCTGGGTCGCTTGAAGGGCCTTGCCACTGATCGAGGGCCATGAAGAGCCTCACAGGATCTTCGTCGTCCATTGCTCAGAGACAGAGAGAGAATTGATCTCAAGAATTTTGGTGTTTTGGGGATGAGAAAGTTGAAGTATGGCGGTGGCTTCAGATTTTAGACTTCGACCTTAGAAAGAGAGAGAGAGAGAGAGAGAGAGAGAGAGGGAGATTGTGAGTGACTGAGTATAGGAATCGGTGCGTGTGTGCGCTTTTTGTTTGTTGTGTCCCAGCCGTTTTGGGAAGGTATTTGAATGAAATGGAAAGGCGGGTTTTAACAGCCACGACATCATTCACGGTCTGAATTGGATGGGTTTTATTTTAAAATTGCAATCGAAACTATATATAATAGTTAAAATAGAACGGTTTAGGACTGGTCTGGTATCCTATTTGAATTCATTTTTTTAAATTCAAAAATTATTTTAGTCCAAAACTCATAATTCACGTTTGCTAGAGCTTATTTTTTAAAATTCAACTCAAAAACAACTTTAAAAGGTATAATTTTAAAAACCAAAAAAGTGAAGTTTTACACACACAAAAAATCTCTCTCTCTCTCTCTCTCCTTTTTTTTTGTTAATTTTAATTCTTTTTAGATCTTAAGAATAGTTTGGAGTTTAATACTATAGGAGCTTTTTTCTTCTGGCAATTGCAAATGGTCTGGGCCGCCGTAAAAGGGAAATTGCTGAAATTGGCCCCTGTGTCTGAGTTCCAAAATCAAGCCCCAAAAGCACTTCGAAAGGGCAGCAGAGCCTTAAGAAGCGTTTTGGTTACCTTCACCAACGAAAATAAAGGCTGCTTACAGATGATTTTTTGATGCTTAGAAATAAAATTTTAAGCTTGACATGAGAGGCATGTGGCATGGAAGCAAAATCAACATGAGTTTAGCACTGAGGGGAAATTTAGGCTTTCTTGGGGGGAAAAAGGAGTGTTAAGGTAAGAAAGGAGAAGTTTTATAAGAGATTTGGTTAAAAAAGAAAGAAATAGAGAACATAGTTCTTCCGGCAACTTGACAGATGTTCTGTCTGCCAGAAGAGAAGAATGGAGAAGAAAGATGAATAGTACACAAGGTTGCTGGGTTTTTGCAAGTTAGAGAGAAATCTTGCTCTCTGAATTTGGGTTGGATTTGTTAGGTAGGAGAGGCTTCATTTTATAGCCGCTGGAAACCATCACTTCCCAAGAAACCCTAATGACTTCTACCCATTTAAGCCAAGCTTTTCCCTTCCTTTCTCATCTCCCTCCTTGGCTTTTCCCATTTTGATGAAATCCCTTCTGTCTATTTGCACCATATAAAAGTTTTTTGAAGCTCAAGGCCCCTTTTTCTCGCAACTGTCTCAACGGCAGACTTCCATTCTCAACCATCTCTTTTATTACTTTCTTCTCTTTTTTCCATGGCCAAGTCTGATGGGAAAAGGAGTTAGGATATATATGCTGGTTCGAAGGGTGCTTCTGGCAGCTCGCAGGCTAATATTCTTTGGTTCCTTGAATGTTTCTTGCTTGGAACTTGCTCCCCCATGTGCTGGAACCTCCAACAGCTTTGTTCAATGAACCTATAGACCTTCTCTACGTGGCTTCTATTTTTCTAGCATGGGACTGAGGCTTTTGTGGCTTATTTTGGAGTTTTGTATGGGCTAAGGTGGTTCCTTAAGTAAATGGGCTATTTTTATTAAACATTGGGCTTTTTAGTTGCTCCCCCATGTGCTTGGGCTATTTGGTCTATTTCTTCTCCCTTGTGCTCACCCGCATGTTTGGGCCAAAGAAATGGGCTTGAGTCCCGAGGCTCCCAAGCAACCCAAGACTTTCCATTTCTCAGCCCATTAATGGGCCTCATGTTGATTTATTACCATCCATACCACAACCTACTCAAGCAAGCCCCGTGCATTTGAGTGGCTTGGGCCCACTTAGGCTTGTAGCATGGTTGGGTGTGAGATAACGATTTTGTGCTTAGCATGACATGTCGCTTGGCATGTTTTAATTTTATCGTCCTTGGGAAGGACTGCGATGTTTAATTTCGGCATGGGCTTGTAGAACCGGTGTATTTAATCTCAACCCTAGCATGACAAATTTATTTAGCATGACACATGAACTACAACTCGCATGTGGCGAGTTTTCGTGTACTCCGCTTTACCCTTTTTCTTAATGGAGTGTCGTTTTGGGCTGATAATTTATTTGGGCCAAACCATGGATTTTTTGGGGCCTCAACAAATACCAAACAAATTTTTAGATCTGAAAAATTAATATTTAAAAACTAATGTTAAAAAAAAAGATTTTTGAGTTCAATTTTTTTGAGTATAATACCAAACAGGGGCCTAAGTTTTCTTCGATTTCATAAAAAGTATTGAGGAAATCAAACCAAACCAATTTTAGATAATTTGATTCGAGCATTTTGTACCTAAGCCCAATTTATTTTTTCTTTTACATGTTTGAACTTTGTTAGCAATTAAAAGAAGAAAAAAAATTCGCAGGGAACTTGAGCTCATGTGGTTAAAAAAATTTATTCATATACCTAAGGTCCTAGGCAGTGGCAGAGCTAGCATGGGACCAGTGTGGTCCCAGGCCCCCACTCCAATTATTTATTTATTCATTTGTATATTATATATGATATAATATTGTAATATGTTATATTAGTTTTAGCATATTTATTTCACAATAAAATAATATATTAGGTTCTTTTTGTCTACAAATTAACCATAAAATTTCTTGTCTCTCTTTTACTCATTTCTCTTAAATCTTCTAGGTTAGTTTATGATATTTGTACTAAAAACTCCTAAAGTTTTAACCTTTCTTTCTCTTCCTCTTTTGTCTAAAGCTTTATGAAATTTTATATTCCTCATTTTTTTATGTATGAGTTGGGTACCTTAATCTTGCACTTTATGAACTCTTTTTTGTTTTTGTTTTTCTATTTCTTTT
>NC_024128.1:18644916-18667004 GCF_000346735.1 Prunus mume
TTTCCCCTAGTATCATTTGTATATATAAAAAAAAAATTCATAATTTGCTACATATTTTTCACTTTCTAGCATACCAAACCATCTTCAAATTCAATATGCCCCATAACTTGCTACATATTTTTCATTTTCTTACCAAGCATGGGTGGAAAACCTAACTATGCCATGCCTCGTTTCATTGATCTTCTATTTACTTTTTTTTTTTTTTCATAATTCCATCATGTTTTACGTTTTCAACTTCATAAATTGATTGATTTTTCACATATTTCTACAATATAAATTGAAAGACTAACATGACTAGAGTCAAGTAGGTTTAAGTTTATTATTCTCGTATTTCATATTTCGTTCTTAGCTTTATTTGCGCTACATTCATCATATCGTTCTGCCAACCCTAAAAATCTTAAATTTACAAAGCTAAAGTTCAAAGACAATCGCTTAAAGTTTTATCAATCTTTAAATTCAACATCATTATCTAGTTATGATCCAATAATACAAGGAGGGGGATTCAAGTGGAAATCTTATCAATATTTAATTACTTTTTGAAAACCAAAATCATTATTATGCAATCAAACCCAAACCAATCCACCACCACCACACCCAAACCCCCCTCTTCGGCTCTCGGTGGCTAACGTATTAGAGATCTCGTTTTCATATAATTGCACTGCAATTGTGGTGATATTGGTGAAGGCCGGGGGAGGGAGAGAGTGTGTGTCCACCCATATTATAATATTATGCCTACGTGGTCGTATTACCGAACTATTGTATAATTTGTTGTGGGTTGGTAGGTTGGAGTGGCAGGACCAGTACATGACGGGGATACTGGGTTTTTTTTTTCCTCTAATTTTCCAAAGGTTCTTTTGTATTTTCATCTTATTTTATAATGTTGAATTGATTTTTTTTAGTTGATAGAAGTTAAAAATTGGACTTAAATTGCTCACGTAATGAAATACAATGATTAAATTGATAAAATTAAAACCCCCATAACCAAAAGCGTTTTCGAACTTAAACAGTGACTAAAGATGTGTTTTAGCCTTAAATATTTATTAGTTTCAAAGCTTCCAGAAGAGCATCCTAAAAACCTCCACAAAAGCATCAGGAGAATGTGTTCTTGGCTTGCCTTCCAGAAAATAAAAATAAATTAAAGTAATTTTACAAATGTTAAAATCCTATTTGTTGTGTGAGGACGAGTTCCTCCCATTCTCTGTTTTCTTGTGTTGTAAAACTTTAAGATTATTCAATAAATTATGAACCTTCAATTAATTTGCTTTTTATCCTTGCTTGAGTTTGTTTTCAATTTTTTTTTTTAAAGTTCCCTTTTCATTAATTTTATAAAAACGCTCTGCTCAATCGCTTATTGCATGATTTTGTACTGCTGTTTCTATTTTCTGCAGTGTTAATATCAAGATTGTCATGAAATTGACTATGCTTTAGAAAATTTCATATTGATCCAAAACTCAAAGAGAGAAGTGGAATTGTAAATTGCATGTAGTGTAGCAGTAGCAAGACCAAGAACACCAATAACCACAACACCCGCCAAGTTAGGCTTCAAAATGTTTTCGATATACCGATGAGAACCGGAAAATTAAAACTTTGCATACATTTTGTAAGGGGAGCAAAAAGATGTACCTGTATGTATGTGCATATTAAAAGGGCACGAGCTTCTCAGGAGAGCACAGTGGTCATCTACACACCATATATGGAACAAAAATATGTACAACTGACAGGATATGTGCAATCGCAAGATGTAGCATGCTACCTGTACACCAACTCACAAGGGAATGAGAACCTGAAGATCATCAAAATTTATGTCCCTTCGACCCTTTGCGGTGGTCCTCCTTCCCAAAGATTCATTTTCAAGTTTCTTCTTTTTCTCCTGCAACTTTAAAATCCTCTCTTCAATGCTGTTTCGAGCAATCAACCTGACAATCTTCACATCCTCCTTCTGCCCAATACGGTGAACACGATCCATTGCCTGTTCCTCAACTGCAGGGTTCCACCATGGGTCCAACAAATACACTCTACTTGCAGCTGTGAGGTTTATACCCATTCCTGAAGCCCTAAGACTTGCAAGCAAAATTGTGGGCACATCTTGTCCCGTGACCCTAAAGTCTCTGATTACTCGAGCCCTTCTATCTGCACCCATAGAGCTATCTAAGCGCAAAGTCTTAAACCCAGCTGCTTCTAGGTGCTCTTCAAGATATATCAGCATCTTTGGAAATTGGGAAAACACTACTGATTTCATCAGTGGGTTTTGATCCCTTGATGCAATGAGAAGATTCAACAGAAAAGATCCTTTTGAAGACATGGTTGTTTTAGAGGATACCATGTTGCCACTTTCAGAAGGTGTTTGAGGGGCTGAGTACAGTTCAGACTCTGATACAGGACCCCGACAAAGGGGGCAGCTGCGACTTTTTGTGCGCACAAAGCTTTTCAGAATACAAGCTTTGCAAAAAATGTGAGCACAACAAGTGATCACAACATCAATTGGTGGATCAATGCAAATCGGACAGTCCAAATCTTCACCATCTTGCAGCAACTCAAGCATTTTTTTCAGCAGCTCTGGGTTCTTGGTTACATCTGCTTAGAATAGACTTCATAAGTACAGAATAAACATACCATACAAAGGAGGGTTTGCAATTAAGTATAAAATCTGTGGAATAACATCAACTGAAAACATATATGAGCCCTATCTGTCACATTAAAATTGAGAAGCAGCAGCACACAGTACTAGTAAATGTAATAATGAATTGAATATCATTCCCAGACAGCAGAGTAGGGCAGAAACAAGTTTAAGTAATGGAGATGGAAGTGAAACTCAGTAACAAACAACTATGATGCAATGATTAATACAATCCAAAGAGCTTCTATTGCATACTACTGATTCCATGGATGTATCAAGAATGAATAACAAAATCATTGACAGGGAAACAGTTGGAGAGTATTGCAGGCGGGAATACTGAATTCATTTAAAATGCAAATATATTAAACAGTTAATACAGTATACGAAATAACATAATTCTTCTAACCTTGTTTTATGAAGCACACACACATTCTAGAATATTTTAGATGTTTGATCAAATATCAGTACTCCTTTATATGTTGATGTGTAGACCCCGAGAAGCATAACTCTAGGCAGCATGCTTTTACTAATCTTAGTACTCCCACCAACCTAAATTGTTGTTCCCGTTCACAAAAGAAAACAATTAAGGGTCATCATTTGTTAACTTGCGATTGTTTTTCAGAATTCTGTAATCTTTTCTTTAACTCAAATGAAGTAGAGAGCATAGTAAGAATGTACAAACAATTTTCCACATGGAATACATTATACACAGCTACCAATTTGGGCACAGCGATTATATAAGTACTGAACAATAAGTGAATTGAAAAATGCAATTAAAAAGAACAATATGTGAATCCAAGAATCCAAGCATAATGGTACAACGACTTCTTCAAGAATTATCTTTACTCATGAAAAAAAAAAGTTTACAATTGAGAGAACTGTAAGCTAAAATAGTTGAAGAGTTTCATGGCACCCAGATAAGTACGCATGTGAAGTGAAGTTGCATAACAAAACAAAAATGATGCACCAATATGACAGCCTTGGCAATACCTTCAATATGAAGTGATTTGAGACCAGAAGGGCACAAGGCCGAATCAGTACAGATCTGGCGAAGTTGTAAGATTATGCTAAGAACAGTAGAATATTTGCGCATTACACTATCAGCACTAGTGTAATTCCGCACAACACTCTTTGCTTCTTCTTCCATCTCATCATACAGTTTACGTTCTTCAGCAGAGAGTTCCACGTAACAAATGTCTACAGTTTTAGATGGCAATCCAATCCGTAACTTGTCCTTTGTTCTTCGCAAAGAGATGGTTGCCATTAAAACCTGAGATATCAGCATACACATTAGGCACAACTTGTTCTTTGCAAGAAAGAAAGAAAAAAAAAACCATGATAAATATTATTCAGTCTCCTTCAATTTTAGGATAACCATTTGATAAAGGCTTAATTTTTGTTTTTCCCCGAAATTCTGAATCAAATCAAATGTGGCCCTGAACTTGGTCTTTTTTTCTCACTTCACCCACGACTGTCGAAGTTTGTCCACCAATCTGTTAAGGGCTAGTTTGGTATAGCTGTGCTTTAAAAAAAACTGCTTCTGCTGTCCTGTGAGAATAAACAGCTGTGAAATGAAGCAGTGAAGTGTTTGGTAATCTATATTTGTAAAAGTGCAGTGAGTATAAAAAGCAGTGTCATAGGGTTTGGTAAACTTTTTTCTAGAAGTGCTGACTGGGTATAATGACCATAAAGGGTATGATATTGAAATTGATATTTATGTTGTTTTACAATACATTTACAATTTGTTTATAATCTTAATAGTAATATACACTTTATATCAAATAAAAAACATGAGAAGGAAAAAAGGCCCCTTTTCCTTTTTCTCTCCTTTTTTTCTTTCTCTCGACCCTTCTTCTCCATTCTTCTCTCTCATGAGGCATGAGTAAGGTGCACTTATTTCCTAACATGTAATCCACGTGGACCAAAAAAAATAACGAATTATTGCTTTTAATATTTTGGAAATTCTAAAAACTTAAAAAACTTACAGACACGCCATCCTCTCTGAACTCTGAACCAAACCAACAGTTCAATTTAAGTCTGAACCCACTTTCGAACCCACAAACAGGAACCAGTCAACACCACTCTCTTTCGGATATCATCAGTTAGAGAAGCCAATTCGAAATAAAGGATAATTCGAATTCATGTACTACATGCGGTTCAAGTTCTGAAATAGGCAATTTCCTATAATATGGGAAGTCTTAGCACTTATGGAGCATCCAAGATGTTTACATGATCCAGTCACTGTTAAGGCCTTTGATAGCAAGTCATGGATCAACCATGTCTTTAATCATCTCTTTCCTATCAGATAAATACTTATTTCAGAGAATAACAATTTGTTGTCCTCCAGATGCTAACCACAAAAGTGATGGAGGGAGGAGAATGGGCAGTCTAGGGAAGTTTGATTTCATGAGTTATTGAGATACTATAGTTCAGGTGCCCAATAAAACAAGTAACGCCGGTTGACGTCAATCCTATAGGTCTTCTTACATGAAAAGAAGAAAAGAAAATAGCAGGAGGCACACTTTAAATACACTTCCATCTCAGTTCTTTATAATGAGTGGATAAGTCAACATAAATAACGTAAGAATCCTTCTGGTGGCAAAAAGGCTAAATCAATCTAGGGCTGTCTGGTGTTGGGTATTGTCTGGGCCATATGGTGGGAAAGAAATCAACGGATTTTTGAAGACGTCAAGGGGGCGGATGTGGAGGAGGTGTGGCAAAAGGCAAAGTATTGGGCAGTGCTATAGGCTTCAGTTTCTCCTATTTTGCTTGATTGGAAGGCTGCAGTGTCTTGATTAGGATTGTTTTTCTCATTATTGGAGATCTATGCACTCGTTTTACTGTTTCTTCCTGTTATTGGTGGATTACTTGTCCACCTTCTTGTATGGTTTTTTTGAAATAAAACTTCTCATTTAAAAAAAAAATTATAATAATAACATAAGAATCATTCTGAAACTTTTAAAGAAACTATTCTATTCTTTTCCAATTTTGTACGACAACAAGCAATTGCAGTATAATAGAGAAAGAACAATCATAACCATGCAAATCAGCAAACCATAAAAGGAGAAAAATATGGAAACTTTGGTTTGCATCTGCTGCAAACTTTGGTTGCGTGCATAAAAATATGGTTATAGTACATAAATAAAATAAAACAAATAGAAAGAAAAACAACATGGTATTACCTGCAGCCGTGAGAGCCCCTTTGGGTTGCCATCAGCAAGTGGGCGCTGCACCAAGCTTTGCCAGCAGCTCTTAATTGAAAAAGGCTCAAACCGCAAGAAAGCCATCAAAGAAAACAAATCAAAAGAGCCATTCTGGATTGGTGTTCCCGTAACAGCCCACCTTCTCTTAGCCTTCAACTTAGTGACAGCTTCACTTTGTTGAGCATTCTCATTCTTAATCATCTGTGCCTCATCCAAAATCACCCGCCACCACTCAATCTGGTCTACAGGGGATGTTCTGGAAGGATATTCACTAGACAAAACACCGTATGTAGTCAACACTATATCATACTTCTTAAGCTCCTCAGCATCTTTAGTCCGTAGGCCATAATACTTGCACCAATTCAACCTAGTGTGTTCTTCAAACTGTGTTTGCCAAGTTGAAAGTACAGAAGAAGGGCACACAATTAATGTCGTCCGACTGATCTCATGCGAAGACTTATCATTTGCACTCACACATTTGCCTTCCACAATGGTATTCTCAGTTTTATGTTGTTTTCGCATGCCCATGCTTTTTTCACTTGGTCTACCTCTCTTGCCCTTCTTACCAACAGAAGAAGACAACCCCTTATCCTCACCCATTTCGTTATCATCTAGCATGCTTACATCAACAATGCCACTACCATATTTATCAAACGCAATCAAAGAAAGCAAAGTTAAGGTCTTACCCAATCCCATCTCGTCCGCGAAAATCCCACCTCTTAGAGGCTCCGGTCGCTTATGGGTGCTGAAATGGGTCAACGCATTCACAAAAGACCCACCTTTCTCTTCCCAAAAAGGAGGCAGCTCATCAGACCTCTCTCTATGAATCAACCATCCCAACCCTTCTTTTTGGTGCACAAAAAGCTCCGTTTTGATCACTTCTGCTGGGGGTTCCAAAGCTTTCAAAACACCATTCTTGTTCGCATTCTCATCCAGCAACTTGAAAATCTCATCCACGCTCTTGCCTGCCCTCTCCGCCTTCTTCTCCTTGACCACCAAATGTAACCCAGATTGCGAAATTGCCGACTTCACAGAGGTAAAATCTTCAAATCTTGAAAAGATGTTAACTTGGCAAGTAATCTTGGGCCCATTGCCCTCAGCTCGCGTATTGAGAACAATGCCCTCCACCGCAATCAAACTCGAGTCAATCAACGGCGCTAGTGCGGCCGCCACGCGGCGTTCAATGTGACCCACTTGAACGGTGGTGGTATTGAAGACTTTGATGGCGTTGGAATCTTGAAAATTAAGGGGTTCGCGGACAAGAACCACCATTTCTTGGCCACTGATGGTGCCTAAATACCATTGAATTCCAACTATGTCGGCGTTGACGAAACCAAGCAAGCGGGTATCGGAGGAAGAAGAGAGAGACTGATAGTCTTCCGAGGAGGGACGAAATTCATCTGGCTCTGTTGGAGGGCCTTGCCAGTTATCGAGGTTCATATAGAGCTTCACGGGATCTTCGTCTTCCATTGCAGAGAGACAAAGAGAGAGTTCGATTTCAAGAAGTAGGAAAGAATGGCGGTAGCTTTACACTTTAGAGAGAGACTGTTAGTTAGTGTTTATGGAAAGGCGTTTGAATGAAATGGAAAGGCGGGTTTAGAGAGAGAGAGTGACGCCCTTCGAGTCTGCTATGTCCTATTTGGTGGTGTATTCGGTTAGGATTTTACATAGGCGTATTCAATTTAGATCTTAAAAGATTTTTAAAAGGTTTAAAAGTTTAATGGTGCATTTGGATGAGGAAAATAAACTTGGAATTTTGACAAAACTCAGAATTTCTAAATTGACATGAACCAATTCCGGTGTTTGGATAAAAAAACATAGAAATTTGGAAATTTTGCGTGGAAAAAAAACATGGAATTTTGAGATCATAAATCCCAAGTTTAAATTTGTTGAAGGAGATCGAGTTTAGAATGGAATGTTGATTCTGTCAAATTGGAAGTGACAGCGGGTAAAGCTCAGGCACAACCGGATGCGGCCGTGTTTGCGTGAAGAATTCTAGCCGTGAATCCGAAGGAGAAAAGGGTGAGTTGAAGTGCACCAAGTGTAACAAAACAAATCACACTGCCAAGAATTGCCGTGCACACCTAAAATGCACATTTTGCGGATGGAAGGCCCATTGTCACTACGGATGATCTTAATTTTGGAATCAAATTGAGTAGCAATCATATTGATGAAATTAACTAGAAGAGTCCTAGCATCAGACTTGTGTTTCATAAGATAAATCCATGTGCATCTAGTGTAATCATCAACAATGGTAAGAAAATATTTGGCACCTGAAATCGAAGCAACTTTATAACCACCCCATATGTCAATATGAATTAAATCAAAACTAGAATAAGTAGTAATTGAACTTGAAGGAAAAGGAAGTTTTGTTTGTTTAGCCAAAGGGCAAATTGCACACTTGTCGGTATCACAAGAGTTATGTTTCAAATTTGAAAAAGAGAATAATGGAAGAACTTTGGTAGATGGATGGCCAAGACGTTGGTGCCAAAGGGATGGATTGGAGTTTTGTGCCTGATTGCATGTTCCTTTCTTGCCTCGATCGAGATAGTAGAGGCCCTCCCGTTCAATTCCCGTCCCAATCATCATCCCCGAACGTAGGTCCTGTATGATACAAAATTGGTTCAGAAAAATGGTTATGCAAGATGAATTGACTAACTTGCTAATTGAAATCAAATTCAATTTGAAATATGGGACACACAAAACGTTCTTAAGAACCAAATTGGGGGACAAGGATACTGTGCCAATGTGGGTCACTTGTGCCACGGACCCATTCGGCAATTCTACTGTGTGATTAGTGACCGGCCTTGAGTTAGAGAACAAGTTGGAATCATAAATCATATGGTCCGTGCATCCACTATCTAAAATCCAAGTGCTCTGTTTGCCATTAGAGTTGAGTGAAAAGGCTTTACCTGAAAGTTCATGGGTTGTGGAATTACCAACATGATTAGCAGAGGAGGACCTGTTGTGCAACTCACTTAATATTTGTTTGCACTCTTCAGCAATAAATGGGAATTTCATCTCCTTCCTCTTTGTCATACACGTTGCTGCTTGGTTCCCTTTGGAAATCATCTCACCAAACTCGGCCTCAGCCGCTGCCTTCTTCTTGCGGCAATACTCGGCTGTGTGGCCCTTCCATCCGCAAAATGTGCATTTTAGGTGTGCATGGCAATTCTTGGCAGTGTGATTTGTTTTGTTGCACTGGGTGCACTTCAACTCACTCTTTTCTCCTTCGGATTCACGGCTAGAATTCTTCAAGGCAAACATGGCCGCATCCCTCACGTGCCGTTGCTCCTTCTCCACCGACACCCGATCTGCCTTCTCCTTCCACCGATCTGTCTTCTCCTTCACCATCTCCGTCGCCCACACCTGCCACCCTCGCTCCGCGCTGCAGCAGTCGTTCCACCCAGCCGCCTGCCTATTTGCAAAACTTCCACCTCGAGACTAGCCTCCCTTCAAGGACCGCCCCAATGTCATCCACGAACTTGGTCATCCGTTCAGGTACGGCTCACCCCCTCTCTCAGTTCTTGTCTTATGCTCAACTTTCTCACTCTCACAAAACATATCTTGCCCAACTTACCCTTCTTAAAGAACCTACGAGTTTCTCTCAGGTAGTCCAAATTCCACAATGGCGTGCCGCCATGAAATCTGAGATTGATGCACTACAGGCTAATGGGACTTGGAGCTTGGTGCCGTTACCACCTCATAAATGACCGATCGGCTGTAAGTGGGTGTATAAGGTGAAATGAAAGGCTAATGGCACGGTCGAATGCTACAAAGCCTGCTTAGTGGCAAAGGGTTACAGTCAAGTTGAAGGCATTGATTACCGGGAAACTTTTGCCCCGGTTGCCAAATTGGTGACTGTCCATGTTCTCCTTAGTATGGCATCCCTGCGTGGCTGGCCTCTCCACCAATTGGATGTGAACAATGCGTTTTTGAATGGCGACCTTAATAAGGAGGTGTTCATGTCCTTGCTCCTGGTTTCGGACAAAAGGGGGAGAATCGGGTATGTCAATTGCACAAGTCGTTGTACGGTTTAAAACAGGCATCTAGGCAGTGGTTTATCAAGCTGTCTACTGCCCTCAAAGCCGCGGGATTCCAACGGTCATGATCCAACTATTTTCTGTTCGTCCAAAGTCGTCAAGGCAACTTGCTAGTATTGCTTGTATATGTTGATGACGTCATACTAGCAGGGAACAATTTGGAGGATATAGAGAACACGAAATTATTCTTGGCCAAGCAATTCAAGCTTAAGGATTTGGGGCAATTGAAGTATTTCCTAGGCATCGAAGTTGCCAGATCACGGCATGGAATCAGTTTGTCGCAACGTAAGTATGCCTTGAAAATTTTGGATGATGCTAGATTTTTAGGTGTCAAACCTTCTCGGTTCCCTGTGGAACAGAATTTATCACTCACACAGTTCAATGGAAAGTTATCAGATGATGCTTTGACATACAGAAGAATGGTTGGGAGGTTGATATATTTGACCATAACTAGACCAGACCTGACTTATGCCGTACATGTACTGAGCCAGTTCATGGATAAGCCACAACAACCGCATTTGGAAGCAGCCCATAAAGTGCTTAAGTACATTAAGCAAACACCGGGTCAAGGTATCCTACTACCATCTACAGGGTCACTCCAATTGTGGGCATTCTGTGATGCCAATTGGGCACGTTGTAAAGACACAAGGAGATCAATCGCGGGATACTGTATTTTACTTGGGCAAGCACCGGTCTCTTGGAAGACTAAGAAACAAACAACGGTATAGCGTTCAAGTGCGGAGGCCGAGTATCATTCCATGGCTACCACTTGCTGCGAAGTCACATGGTTGAAGAACATTTTGAAGGATTTGGGAGTTGATCACACGCAGCCAGTAACCCTGTTTTGTGACTATCAGGCGGCTATACACATAGCATCGAATCCGGTGTTTCATGAGAGAAACAAACACATAGAGATAGATTGTCATTTGGTTTGAGAGAAAATTCAAAAAGGGATGATTCGGACAGCTCATATTCGAACTGCAAATCAGCCGGCCGATTTGTTCACTAAGCCATTAAGCTCGGCACAATTTGAAGTGCTACTTAGCAAGTTGGGTGTCATAAACATACACTCCAACTTGAGGGGGAGTGTTGAAGGAGATCGAGCTCAGAATGGAATGTTGATTATGTCAATATTGTAAATAACTTCTTTCCTTATTTGTGAATGATTTAGCTTGATCGTAGGAACCATATTAGGATGCTTTTGTAACTATAAGTTCGTGGCTCTATCTCTTGAATAATACTACAAATCAATTACATATCATTTTCTTACAAAATTCTATCTAAAAGTCATCATTTCTAAAGTCCCAAGAGAGATTGAGTTTTAAAAAAAGACAACTTTACAATTAAAGGTTAAATTCCTTTGTTTTAAATCAGTCACCCAAACAAAGAACTTTACAAATTCTAGAATATTAATTTCCGTCATTTTAAATTCCGTCATTTATAAAATCCTTTGTACTTTTAAATTTTCTCATTCAAATGCACTATAAGTGTATTCAATCATGATTTTATAAGAGTCTATTCAATTCAGACTTTTTAAACTCTATTCAAATTTGGATGTATTCAATCACGACTTTAAAAGACATTATAAAAATTTTGGTGTATACAAAAACTCATTGATTTTAAAGGAAATACAAAAATTAACAGATTTCGTTTGATAATAGACTAATTTTAGGCTATGACAAATTTTTGTTTTCCCCCATATATTTTGATAAATATATTATTTTTATACTCAAGATATAATTTCACCACTTCTACTACCACCATCTTATCATGACTATCACCATTGCTGTCACCACCACCACCAATCACCATCACCTCCACTACCAGCCCCACCATAACCGCCACTATCACCATTACCACTATCAGCCCATCACCATCACTGCCACCACCACCACCACCACCTCCACCACCACCACCTCCACCATCACATTCACTATAAACTCCATTAAAATCAATAATAACATTCTAACAAACTCAGTGAAAATCTATACACAAATTCAATCAAAATCTATGTGGAGTGTGGGAGAAAATATTTTCGTCTCCAATCACAACATGCAATGTGAAAAAGAAGAATATCTATTAGATTAATTAATTGAGCTAATTTATTTGGCCAATTAATTAATACCAAAAATTGAGATAATATCTTAATTATGTGATATTATCATTATTTAATAAGATAATACCACTAATTTAGATGTTATCCTAATAAGGAGATATTATCATCATCAAATTAGGAGATTTGAATCTCAATCAAATCTCTAATGGACTCAATCTCTGCAATTTGGGGGAAAGAATAAACTCCTTCCTAATAAGAGTTTTATTCTTTACGAAACCCTAGCCTTCAAAACTCCTATAAATAGATGGCTTCATTCATCATTCAAGTTACTTCAAAAACCCTAGAAAAATACCCAAGCTCTCTCCCTCTCTCTCCCTAGCCGACCTCTCCACTCTCCTCTCTTTATATTTTCTTCACACGGCTCCGGGCACCTGGTTCTCACCGTAGAGAAATCTCCATACCTTTTTTAGCTATTGTTTCACCTAGATTCAAACTCAGTCAATCCAAACCTCCTCTACGTGCTAAAGGCTGCATAAAAGCTTAGGCTTTAATAGATTTTGTTGTGGAGTTTACTCCGACAACTGAAGAAGAGAAGTTGGTCACGAAAAACAAGGAAAATTCAAGAGCACAAGACACTTTTCTCGCTTATCCATACCTACCTAACAACATGTGGTAGTTGCACTTAGACAGAACGTTAAATCACAAGGGAGCGGGGGTAGGTGTTCTCATAATCACCCTAGAAGAAACTTTTTTGGAATAAGCCATCACATTGGGCTTTCCAGCTTCAAACAATGAAGAACTATCAATCAAAAAATTGACCATCTAATCAGATTCCCAGTTGATCATGAATCAAGCTTCATGTGAGTACATGGTAAAACATCCAAGAATGATCCAGTACCTCGACAAAGTCCAAGGACTTTCAAAAGAATTCCCCACTTTTACCATCCAACAAGTTCCCTAGGCAGAGAACACTCATGCGAATACATTGGCAAGCCTAGGATCAGCATTGGATACCCAGTTCAAACACTCCATCTCGACCAAGCATCGAAGAAGTAGAGCCAGTCGACACAATGCAGATTGATGAAGACCTCAGCTGGCAAGACCCCATCATCAACTACTTGGTGAATGAAAATTTGCCAACAGACAAGTTTAAAGCTAGGAAGGTCCCGTAGAAGGCCGCAAATACTACATGCAAGACAACAAGCTCCGGCCTTCATCTCCGACCTCATCTCACCTGCATAAAATACCCTCAAACAGTTGAGATCCTCTGCAAAATTCAAGATGGTGACCACTCTCCCAGAAGGCTCTACACATAGGTTATTTCTAGCCTACCATGTGCCACTACTCCACCGAATATATGAAAAGATGTGATCATTGCCAACAGTACAAACCAGTTCCTAACCTGTATGTCGAAGTCTACCATCCGCAGAATAGTCCACGGCCATTCATGCAATGGGCCATTGATCTATTGGGTCACCTACCACCAGTACCCTCCAAGAAGGACATGATGATCATCGCCACTAATTACTTTACTACATGGATTGAGGCCAAAGCTCTATCATCTACTAAAGAAGTTAATGTGGAACGATTTGTTTGGAGAAACATTATCTATTGGTTTGGCTGCCCTCAATCGCTGGTTACCAACAATGGCTCACAATTCATTGGCAAACAGATCACTGCCTTCTTTGCAAAATATAAGATCAAGCAACACATGTCCACCCTGAGGTATCTGCAAGGCAATGGCCAGGCTGAGGCATCCAACAAAATTATATTAGACTGCCTAAAGAAAAGATTAAAAGGCGCCGAATGAAAATGGATAGATGAGCTCCCTAGAGTACAATGGGCTTATTGACCCCCCATTTTCCCTCGCCTATGGGATAGAAGCAATCATTCCTCCTCACATCACTGTCCCTTCCATAAGCACTGAGTTTGGCAGTGTCGATCAAAACTCTGAACAAATGAAGCTAAACCTTGACCTACTCGAAGGATAACGCGAGAAAGCCACTGTCCAAGTCGCCTCCTACCAGCAGCAGTTGAAGTCTTACTACGACAAAAAGGCTAAGGTCAAACAATTTCAACTGGGCAACCTTGTCCTCAAAAATACTTTCATCATTGCACAAAGGCAAGGATCAAAAAAGATGAAACCCAATTGGGAAGGCCCTTATATGATCCGCCAGTCCTGCGGCAGAAGAAGCTATACACTTGACACCATAGAAGGGAAGGAGGTTCCATGACAATGGAATGCTTGCTACCTCCAAAGATATTATCCATGACACTTCCTCCTGCCTGCTTAGTTCCAAGCAAATGACTGAGACGTGCACATTTCTGAAGAAGAGAAGCAACTGCGGGAAATTTCAAGTTCTTTATTCAGTTATTTCCATTTCAAATAAAGCGATGTTATCTTATGAACATCAATGCAAGTTCAGTTTCTCATTCTAGAATGTGCCCAAAAAAAAAAAAGGGATAGTTGCCCATAAAGAGAGTCTTAAGGGAAACGCAAGGCAACAACCAAAAGTATCATTTAGCAGACGCAGTTAGCAAGAAGCGTCATTCAGGAGGCGTAGGATGCGCTAGGAATTTCCTAAGGGAGATCCAGGTTCCTATCCATTTCCCGAGGGAGGTAGGATGGTCACACAGCATCTTTCAGGGCTTGCAACCCACAAGAAGCATCCTTCGGGAGACGCAAGGCTCGTCTAGAATTTCGTAAGGGAGATTCAAGGAATTTTCTAAGGGAGATCCAGGTTCCTATATGTTTCCCAAGGGAGTCATGATAGTCATACAGTTGCCCATAAATAGCGTCCTTCGGGAGATGCAAGGCGACAATCAAAAGCATCATTTGGGAGACGCAAAACTCACCCAGAGTCCCTTAAGGGGGACCCAGGTTCCTGTCAGTTAGTATGACAGCCAAAGCATCCTGAAGAAAGAGCAAAAGAGCACCCTTCAAGCAAGCGGGGGGTAAACATTCAACATCCTAAAGGAGATGCACAACCAAGACACTAGCCGGTTTCTCAAGCAGTTCACAAGGGAAATTGAAGTTGAAAAAATAACTTAAATTTTCATAACAAAATGACCAACCGTCCAAGTTCAACAAAAAAAAAAAAAAGGTCAAACAAGACCAATTATTCTAAATAAGAAAGCAGACAAAAAAAGCTGAAAAGAAATAAATGAGTCTTTATTTACTTCGAGATGCGAGCAGGAGACCCTTGATCTACAGCCTCTTTGGCATCCACATGATCAGCCACACTTTTAGCAGCTCCACCTGTCTGCTCCGAGACATCTTCCACCATCTCATCAGCTGCGTCCTCCTCTGCTCCATCTTTTTCGACTATTGCCTCTTCGGCCGCCTGCTCTTAAGCTCCTTCCATGTTCGCAGTATTAACTTACTCACTTTGAACAGGGAGCAAGTAAGAGAAGAGCGGCTCGATAGAAGCAATCATTCCTCCTCACATCACTGTCCCTTCCATAAGCACTGAGTTTGGCAGTGTCGATCAAAACTCTGAACAAATGAAGCTAAACCTTGACCTACTCGAAGGATAACGCGAGAAAGCCACTGTCCAAGTCGCCTCCTACCAGCAGCAGTTGAAGTCTTACTACGACAAAAAGGCTAAGGTCAAACAATTTCAACTGGGCAACCTTGTCCTCAAAAATACTTTCATCATTGCACAAAGGCAAGGATCAAAAAAGATGAAACCCAATTGGGAAGGCCCTTATATGATCCGCCAGTCCTGCGGCAGAAGAAGCTATACACTTGACACCATAGAAGGGAAGGAGGTTCCATGACAATGGAATGCTTGCTACCTCCAAAGATATTATCCATGACACTTCCTCCTGCCTGCTTAGTTCCAAGCAAATGACTGAGACGTGCACATTTCTGAAGAAGAGAAGCAACTGCGGGAAATTTCAAGTTCTTTATTCAGTTATTTCCATTTCAAATAAAGCGATGTTATCTTATGAACATCAATGCAAGTTCAGTTTCTCATTCTAGAATGTGCCCAAAAAAAAAAAAGGGATAGTTGCCCATAAAGAGAGTCTTAAGGGAAACGCAAGGCAACAACCAAAAGTATCATTTAGCAGACGCAGTTAGCAAGAAGCGTCATTCAGGAGGCGTAGGATGCGCTAGGAATTTCCTAAGGGAGATCCAGGTTCCTATCCATTTCCCGAGGGAGGTAGGATGGTCACACAGCATCTTTCAGGGCTTGCAACCCACAAGAAGCATCCTTCGGGAGACGCAAGGCTCGTCTAGAATTTCGTAAGGGAGATTCAAGGAATTTTCTAAGGGAGATCCAGGTTCCTATATGTTTCCCAAGGGAGTCATGATAGTCATACAGTTGCCCATAAATAGCGTCCTTCGGGAGATGCAAGGCGACAATCAAAAGCATCATTTGGGAGACGCAAAACTCACCCAGAGTCCCTTAAGGGGGACCCAGGTTCCTGTCAGTTAGTATGACAGCCAAAGCATCCTGAAGAAAGAGCAAAAGAGCACCCTTCAAGCAAGCGGGGGGTAAACATTCAACATCCTAAAGGAGATGCACAACCAAGACACTAGCCGGTTTCTCAAGCAGTTCACAAGGGAAATTGAAGTTGAAAAAATAACTTAAATTTTCATAACAAAATGACCAACCGTCCAAGTTCAACAAAAAAAAAAAAAAGGTCAAACAAGACCAATTATTCTAAATAAGAAAGCAGACAAAAAAAGCTGAAAAGAAATAAATGAGTCTTTATTTACTTCGAGATGCGAGCAGGAGACCCTTGATCTACAGCCTCTTTGGCATCCACATGATCAGCCACACTTTTAGCAGCTCCACCTGTCTGCTCCGAGACATCTTCCACCATCTCATCAGCTGCGTCCTCCTCTGCTCCATCTTTTTCGACTATTGCCTCTTCGGCCGCCTGCTCTTAAGCTCCTTCCATGTTCGCAGTATTAACTTACTCACTTTGGGGCAAGTCTGGATAGAGCATCTCGATGTCTTCATCTCCAATGGCGTAGAAGGGGTCATATCCATTTGTGCAGTCCAAGTAGCCCAACTTGTACGCATCCGTGATATCTTCAAACTTGGATTTTTCAGTAGACTTGTGATAGACGCTAAATCTAGCTAGAAGCTTGTCATAACTGAGGAAGATGTCAGCATTCTTGTGCTCAAGACAAAAGTAGGCATCTTTTCGACTAACCAAATTAGCAGTAGAAGAGCTAAGTTCACCATTCTTCTCTGGAAGGGAACTCTTTAGCTCATATATCATCGCCCTCAATTCAGACGTCTTCTTCTCATAACGAATCTGCGCGACAGAGAGCTTCCTAGTAAAGTCAGCATTCTTCTTCTCCAACTCGTCTGAGCTTAGCAGAAGATGGGGTAACAATATACAAGTTCTAGATAGTCTCAATAGCAAAAACTACTCATTTTTGAAGCAAATGAAATGTTGCTTCACTTTGTTTTTCCAAGGAAAGACTTAAGAAGGTATCAAGATCGTCGGCCTGATGGATATGATCAACTAGCTTAATGCAAGTGGACGGGCTTAACAGAAAGTCTGTCTTGAGCATATCAGACATGCCTACATCCCCTATAAGATTGGACTTGTCCACCTTGGGACCAGTCGTTGGCATTCCAGAAGAACCTTTTGCCAGGGCAGATGACTCTCTTGCCTTCTTAGTTGCATCCAACCTCACCTCCAAAAGAGTCAATGATGCTAAATCAACTTCACGCATGACTGCTCGTGACTCAACAGCTGGATCATGATGGTTGGATGGATGAGCATACCTCCCAATTCGATCTTTATCCTTTGACTGGTGCAGATGACTTGAACTTCGAACAGGAATATCAGCATCTTTTTTCCTTTCAGCAAATCACGGTCTCCAAACTTGTCAGCATGAGGCTGAGTGGAACATTCTGAATATTGCGCATACAACTAATCTTCTTGTTATCTGCACCAAGAAGCACCTTTATTTCTTGAGGACTTGACATCGGCCTTCTTTTTTTAGGGTTTAGTAGAACACTCCTCCTGTCCAGTAGGCAGATCATTAGGATCTAGACCATTCTGCTTCCATCTCTTGACATCATGAGCAGGGGGAAACTGCCTACCTCCTCCCGATACTCGCTCAATAGCTAGAGCACTTGCGAAACCTCCTGGGGATGTTCATCAGTCAGCCGACCTTAAGACATGTCTAGCTAGTTCCAACCTCTTGCAAATGTCATTCACTGCAAGCAGAAGACAGAAGTTAGTTAGTCAGACTTCAAGAAAGTCAAATAATAAGGAAACAGATCCAAACAACAATATGACGTACCGTTGCAGTAGGTGATGGGAACAAGTGGACCGTCACCAACATCGCATTCCCACCGTCAGCTGACTTCCAACACATCATCATGCCATACATGATCTCGTAGTGCCTTACTTCGTAGAAGTAGAAGAACACTCTCACTGTCAACTCCAGCTTAAAGAAATGGCTCATATTCTCAAAGCACATGATCGCTCGATGGACATTTGGAGTGCAATGACTCAGAGCACACTACATGGCATAGAACATCTCCTTAAAAAGCTTTGACAGCTAGAAAGTGAAGCCCAAGGAAAAATAAAAGGGACGGAAGGTGATGATCCTAGCATCTGGATCATTTGCATCCACACAAGGCACATCGTGAGTCAAAGGCTTCATTAGCTTGACATGCACATCATCATGAATGGCAGAAGCATAAGGGCCCTGCCACTTCTTGAATTGAGCTAGGGAGCCTCTCCACGATACAAAGGCACTTGAGAACTTGGTGACTAGCTACCCTCTTCAGAAGACATGATCAACGAACAGCTACAAGATGAGAAGAAAATTCTACAAGTTAGAATACCAAAAAAAAAAAAAAAAGTTGGCAGCAAAAATAAAAAAATAAAAAAGGCCCAAGCCATGAACTTGCAGCTAAGCTGCAAGCCCACATCCCAGGCAGAGGCAACCCCAAGCTGCATGGAGCAACAAGCACAATGCCATGCTTGTGCACTACACGAGGCCTAGCTAGTCAAGCCTAACGCCAATCTAGTGCAACCTTGGCCAGTGCAGCGCACAAGGCCCATCTCGTCTACCTGATCCAACCCAGGGCCATGCTGCACCAGCACAAAAAAAAGAAGAAAAGACGAAGGAAAAAAAAGTGAAACCCCGACCCAATTTTGATCAGATATTTAATCTATTTAATTTATTGAATTGTGAAATTACAATTTTGCAGGGCACAAATGATCAAATTGCCCTTCTAACTAGAAACCAATTTATCTATCAGCTAGACTTCTACCGAAAATTCGGCAAAGTCTCCCCTGTAATTTTCTTGTTTCCCAAAAGTTTCCACCTGTCAACAAACATTTATATATCCCAATCGTTCAGCATGCACTAAATTATATTCAAGCAATCAAGGATCATATCATTCTGGCCTCAAGCCTCAACAAATCAAATAAGCCATTCTGCTAATAAAATTCATCTCAACTTTCAAAACATCAATAGTACATTTAGCAATCTCAAACACTCCAACTCGTGGCTGCATTTTGTAACATTAGCCTGCCTACGTACCTTTAGTGAAGGATCGGGCCACACGTAGTTCTTCCTAATACTCATATCAGTCATATACTGAATATAAATATGTCATACATTGAGCTCCCTCTATTTTAGTTTAAGAACATCTTATAATTGAAATTCTCTCCACCTAGGCGTATCCCTATTCTTGATCCATCAATTCCATTAATACCATCAACCCCATCCTCGCAGGCCTCGAAGACACCAAGTCTACTCGAGCCGCAATCCTTGCAGGTCTTGGAGATACCACTTCTATCTGAGCTGCAATCCTCGCAGGTCTCGGAGATACCACTTCTATTTGAACCGCAATCCTCGTAGGCCTCAGGGGACCGTTGGCCAGCTTAAGCCTCATTCCTCGTTGCGCACGGTTTAGGGGTTCCCAAAACACTTGGGGCATTATTTATAAATGACACTGTTTCAAAGCAACTAGGGGCTACTATTGTGATGGGTTTGAAAAACTATATCCCAAACTTATATCAATACTTTCCCTTTATTTCAGAATTAATTTCTTGACCTTTATATCAACTATCTGATAAATTGATTCTCATCTACACTTAAAACCACAAACCAAGGACCATGATTCATCATTTTCAGCTACCGAGTACATTAGCAATTTATAAATACCTGTCTATACTCAATCTGCAACATGACCTAGATAACTCATTCTCGGTTAGGACTCGTTTACATGGTCATTTTAACGCTTCTCAAACGATATAACTACCTTGAAAGACTCACGGTCAATCGAGGGGTCAAATCGCCTAAACTTGGTCAACCTTCCCACGGGGCCCATGACCTTCGATCACTAATTTGGGAGTCCCTAAAGGTTCCAATATGCCTAGGACACATGTCCTGAAAGTTTGGTCTCGATCGGACAGTTGGATTACTCACGATCGCATGATCGGACAGTTACTATAGACCTAACCCTAGGGTTGGCATTTCCAGAGTTTTCAAGACTCCGTTCTATATATGTCAAATCCTATAAGATCCTAAAATTACATAGATCTACATATATGAAATTGACTACGATCCAACGGTCCAAACGTATCAAACCCGAAAATCGCACAATAGGCGAGATCTATTCGGGGTTCAAACATTGTCCGAATTGAAATCCGAAAGTACCTACACGCTAGTGAGGACCAAGAGATCATTCTAAAACCCTAATCCAATCCAAAGCCCGGGCCACGCTCGCACGTGCCGGCAGCACGTGTGTGACTAAGCGATACCGGCGGCCAAAAAATCTCAAAACCAAGGGCCACCCTTCTAGCTATAACTACTACTTGACGTGTGGAACACTTTATTCAACTGCAGCGACGTCCAATTCGGATGGCAAGTGGCCAAAAATTCACTTGGAAAACTGACCAAAACCTAAGTTACACATCATGTTATCTAGGCTAGAAATTGATCAAATCCTACCCAACCATCAACTAGAGCTCGTAGAGGAGGTGAGAAACCATACTTGGATCAATGGATTCCGTCGCTGGAGCTGCTGGAAATAGCATCTGAAAGTTTGAAGAAGAACCGGTCTTCTTCGGCTCTTGACGGTGGCCTAGCGGTCTGAGGTTGCGGGCTCCAGCCTAGACGGGTTCGCCAGCTGATGCTGGTCATTTTCCGACTAGTCCCACGACTTTCCTGGAAGCTAGCCAAATGTGGCTGGCCTGTGTGGCATGAGAGAAGCCGTTTGGGAGGGGGGGAGGAGGAGAGGAGAGAGAGAGAGAGAATCTAATCTTTAAATCTGATTTTTGCTAAATTACGATTTTGCCCTTTTTAGTATTTTAATCGTATCTTTCTCGATACAACTCGGATTTGGGCCCACTACGTGTCTACGGACTTGTTTCGATGCGATCTAAGCAACTATATAGTCTAAATTTCAAAATTCCTTCCCGGTCAAAAATACAACTTTGATACTAATAAAATATTACAGGGCAAAATAGTCTTTTCTCAGAATAAATTAATAATTAAAAATTGATTTCGGATCGGGTTGTTACACACAGGGTTCGACTCGGATTCCAAAGTGGAATTTAGGTCAGGTCCTGTCAATATCCACATCAACGATCAGGATTAGTTTTAGGCAATTTGAATTGTAAAATTTCACATCCGGGTATACACAAAAGTAGCAACTCTAGGGGCTATAGATTGAGATGACGTAGATGTTGTGACCGCATTTTAACTAACCAAATATGTCATGTGGTTCTATTGTTTTTAGGGAAATAGCCTTCTATGCCACCCTTTTGCTAATTTTAACTAAAAATACCATCCCTTCCCAATTTTTTTACAACTAACACCTTTAAATATAAAATTATTGCCCACTTATTGTACCCATATCAGTTTTTCAGAAATTGGCTTATCTCTCTAACTCTGTTTGCTCTCTCTCTTCGGCCTGTCTCTCTCCCTCGTGAATATCTCTCTCTTCGACGCAATCGTCTTTCTCCCTCAACGGTGGCTGTTCATCCAAGCTTAACTCCATCGTTGACATCCACGAGGTACTGTTCACAAACCTTTTCTTTGAAATTTGGGGTTTTTGTGAATTTGGTTTATGGTGTATGGATTTGTAAGAAATTGGTTTAGGGTTTTAGTGTTTAGGGGTTGCTCAGAAATTGGGTTTGGGTTTATGGGTTTCTATGAACTGGGTAATAAC
>NC_024128.1:18674871-18694983 GCF_000346735.1 Prunus mume
GTTTTAAATAAACGGCGTTAAGTTCAGTGTCTGAGTCGTGGAATAATGATGTTACCTCGATTTTTGGTGAAACTTTCGCCATGGTTTCGCTTTTAAATGACGTCCTTTTTACAAGTAAGTTGTTTATTACAATTTACAACGTCTTTGTTTTCTTAACGCCGACGTGGTTTGTTGTTGTTTATAAGAATATTTTATTATTTTTAATTCAAAATATTCAAAATAAATTTAAAATAAATCCAAAAAATGCAACGTCAACTCCTATGAAGTCATTGATATATTATCTCCCCCCTTAAGCTTAAAAAAATGCAGTTTGAGTAATAGAAATTTAAAATGACCACAAAAAAAAAAAATTTGTTTTGATGAGTCACAATATCACTTATAGTTTGAAGGTTTAGGGTTTAGGGGTTTAAAGGAATATTTTTGGGGTTTAGGTTTTTTGGTTTAGATATTTTTGGCCCTAAAACCGTAATCCCTTTTCTAAAATTATTTTTTTAAAAATACATAATTTGTGTTTGCCTTATTAGGGTTTAGGGTTCAGGGTATATATTTTTTATTTAATTTTCTGTTCATTCAACCCATCGCGCACGAGTTCGAATCCCAGCAAAACCAAAACCCACTTATTTAATTAGTTTCTCATACGTCAATTTTTTTTTTATATTTTTGCGTAATAAGGAGTTACCATGACGCATTTCGTGTAATAAGCGTCATATTTCGTTTTTAGTTTTGACGACGGTTTTTTGTTTTAATGTAATAAGCCTCATGTTTAATGTGAAATTTTAATGACGGTTGTTTTTTTTCCGTCGATGTTTTAAAGAACGCGCTTTCTAAAAAATTTCGCCGCGACCTAAAATTTTCAGATTTCACTCTAAGTTTTATACTTGTAACCCTGAACCCTAAAATTTTCAGATTTCGCTCTAAATCCCCTTAACATTTCGCTCTCTCACTTCAACTCTAATTCAAAGTTGGGCTCTCCAGGCTCCGTCGAATCCAAGTAGGCCATAATCTGTGAGCTCTGCCTACCTGTAAGTACAAACCCTTATCTTCCCCTTGTAAATTCAGTTGTTTTATTAAAGGATTTTTAGATATATGTTTTTCGATCTTTTAATAATGTTGTCGGAGGTATAGGTTCATGGATTTTCTGTTTAATGTTTTCATGATCAATCGGGAATGGATTTAATGTTGTCGGATATTTTAATCACTCTCTGTTATATTGAATCGGGAATGGATTTATTGTTTTCATGCTTAGTATATGTTGGTTTCATGCTTAGTATACATGTTCTTAATACGCAACATAAAAATTAATGTATATGTTGTGTTCTTAATAAGGTTTTGGGTTCTTGAAAATAAATTGGGATCTCGACGCCTTTTTAGGCATACGACTACGATTTTTTAACAAACCGCCGTCTGTATTTTTATACACGACAGTTTTCTTTAACTATCGTCGTGGTTAGCATTAGACGATGTTTGTTGAAAATCCATCGTCTATATATGTCCAATACGTCTGTTTTTGTTTTGTATATTACTTGCTATTAGACTTTATATAATCTGCTATAGTGATGGTCATTGCTTTCCTTTTCACTTTATTATATATAATAGGGTATAGTGTCGGAGATGGATAAGTCATGGATGCACTCGGATAGAAGATCGAAGGCATATGAGTTAGGGGTGGAAGCATTTTTGAACTTTTCTGTAGAAAATCTTCTAACTACCACACATATCCGTTGTCCATGTGTTAAATGTGTTAATTTGAAATTGTTTGGGGTTGGAATTATAAGGGATCACTTATACTTTAATGGAGTTGACCAAAGCTATAAGAATTGGACATTTCACGGAGAACCTTGGGAAGCAGCTACTAATGCTAGTAGAAATGTTGAAGAAGATGATGACCATAGTAGGTACAGTTTTGTGTCTGAAGAAATAGAGATGGATGATAATGATTTTGGTGATTTTGGATCTGATCCTTATGAGTTTGCCAATGTGATTGGGGATGGAGATCAACCATTGTACCCTGGTTGTAGAAAGTACACGAAGTTATCGGCATTAGTGAAGTTGTATAATTTGAAGGCAAAATATGGGATGAGTGATGTCTGTTTTACAGAATTATTGATACTTCAAGGCGATTTGCTTCCAGACGGAAATACAATACCGGCCTCTATGTATGAGGCAAAAAAGACTTTGTGTGCATTGGGGCTGAGTTATGAGAAAATGCACGCATGCCCCAATGATTGCATCTTGTATAGGAAGGAGTATGAGGATTTAACTCATTGTCCTAATTGTGGTATCTCAAGGTGGAAGGAAGGCAAAGATTCAATCTTGAAAGAGGGTGTGCCAGCGAAGGTGGTGTGGTATTTTCCTCCAATTCCAAGGTTTAAAAGGATGTTTCGATCACATGAGACCGCTAAGAGTTTGACTTGGCATGCTGCTAGAAAATCAATTGACGGTTATATGTCTCATCCAGCGGATTCCCCGTCTTGGAAACTTCTTGATGATAAATGGCCCGAGTTTGGCAATGAGTCGAGAAACTTGAGATTGGCTCTTTCATCTAATGGATTCAATCCCTCACAGTTCTCTAAGTAGCAGATATAGTTGTTGGTCAGTTATCTTAGTTACATATAATCTCCCTCCATGGCTGTGCATGAAACGAAAGTTCATGATGTTGACCTTTGATTAATGATTTAAAATGATATAGACGTCTACTTAGAGCCTTTGATTGATGATTTAAAATCTTTGTGGGATATGATCAGAGGAGTATATGATGCACATAATGGAAAATACTTTACACTCAAAGCTGCATTAATGTGGATAATTAATGATTTCCCCACCAATGGAAACTTATCTGGTTGTGTTGTTAAAGGATATAAAGCTTGTCCAATATGCGGCGATGATACACCTAGTCACAGGTTGAAAAATGGCCACAAAATTTGTTACATTGGGCATAGAAAATGGTTACCGATCAATCATCCATATAGGAGGCAACGTGCAGTTTTTAATGGGAAACCTGAATATGGCATGCCTCCTGAGCCATTAACCGGAGAAGAAGTGCTGCATATGGTTGAAGATGGTGACAGAGTTTGTTGGAAGAAGAAATCAATATTCTTTGATCTCGAGTATTGGAAATACCTTCCTGTGAGGCATGTCCTAGATGTTATGCACATTGAGAACAATGTTTGCGATAGTATCATTGGTACATTGCTGGAGATCCCTGGAAAAAATAAAGATGGGATTGCTGCTCGATTAGATTTATTGAATATGGGGGTCAAAACTGATTTGCAACCCGAGTATGGAGAAAGACGTACTCGTTTGCCTCCCGGGCCTTGGAATTTGTCAAGAGCAGAGAAGAGAGAGGTTTGCAATTCTTTCTATGGTATGAAGGTCCCTGAAGGTTATTCTTCAAATATAAAAAATCTTGTATCTTTACAAAATTCAAGACTTCTTGGCCTTAAATCACATGATTGTCATATCTTAATGCAACAATTGCTCCCTATGGCAATTCGTTTTGTTTTGGAGAAGCCTGTAAGGTTTGCAATAACTCGTTTGTGCTTCTTCTTCAATGCTATATGTGCAAAGACGGTTGATAAGTTGGAAGAAGATGTAGTAGTTACTTTGTGTTTGCTTGAGAAGTACTTTCCCCCTTCATTCTTTGACATCATGGTTCTCTAGTAGTACATCTTGTCAGAGAAGTTCGTCTATGTGGGCCAGTATATTTTAGATGGATGTATCCGTTTGAAAGATATATGAAAGTGTTAAAGGGGTATGTTCAGAATCGTACTCGTCCCGAAGGTTGCATTGCTGAGCGGTATATAGCTGAAGAAGCTGTAGAGTTTTGTACCGAGCATTTATCTGATGTTAGTACAGTTGGAGTGCCTTCAAGCCAAAAGATGGGAGTTTCAAAGCCATTATCAGGTTGCACAGTGAGCTTAGTTGATCGGGACCTGTTGAACCAAGCACATCTATATGTCTTGGAGAATACGGAGGAAGTCCTACATTATATTAAGTACGTATGAGTTTTATTCTTTAAGTTTCCATTTTAAATTATTTATTATGTTTATCTTATATGTTTGGGACCCTAATGCTTGAATTTTTCGTGTCATGTAGGCAACATATGATCCATATCAAGACCGCTTATCCAAAATTTAGAAAGAGAACAAAGTGGCTGCAAGATAAGCACAATAACACTTTCATTCAATGGTTACGCTTCAAGGTATATATTATTGAATAACATATTAGACTTTTGATTTTCTTCTTTTTATGTTAGATTGAATTAAGATATGATTAATTTGCAGGTTCAAAGTGAACTTAATGAGGAAGACAATCATGGCGTATCAGAAAATTTAAGGTGGCTAGCAGCTGGTCCAAACATGGCAGTGCCATCATATAAGAGCTATCTTATTAAAGGTATTGTTCACGCTAAATCTGAACAGATAAGAGTTTAGGCTAACTTACAAGTGTGCTAATGGTTGAAGATTGGAATGACCTTCTTCCGTGATGTCCGAAGGTTCGAGCGGGGGCTGGATCCGAACTGAGGAAAGGATATCGGTGTGGTACCTGCCGAAGGCACTCCGATGCCAAAGTTAATAACTAAGAGCGATTCTATTGACAGTGGAAGCACTAGTCAAGTCAGAAAGTTTTACCACTTGGCTGGGCCAAGGGGCTCTATTTATAGAGAGCATTTGTGATGCTCTTGGCACTTAGTTTCGATGTGGGACTCGTGGGAGTGTCTTTGAAGATCGACACGTGCTCTGACAGGTTCTGGCAGAAGTTATGAGGTAATCTGACAGAATTGGATTGACGTGATGGTTGGTTGCTCGGCATACCATGCCGAAAGTTAGCGAAGGGACTGATGGTGCATAGTCGACCCCTTGAATCGGTACAGCGTGCCGAACGAACATTCGGTATGACCCGGTTGAGCTGGTCTCGGCTTTGAGGGTGTTCCATGTGTCACGACGTGAGTGGTTGGTCAGATATGATACAAACAGTAGTCCCCCAAGTTTTCGATCGAGGAGGGACTTCTTGGTTGGGGACTTGCTTATCTCTGAGCTCCGGCATTCTGACCCGGGAACGAGCATCTGTCGTTTGTAAGCCGGTGATGATTATGTAGTCCCCCAAGTCCCCAAGCCAAGAGGTTGGGTTGAATATGGGAAGGGAATCGGCAGGAAGAGGGGAGTGAAAACTCGACCACATGCGCCTACCGTTTGGCACGAGAGGAGAGTGAAAACTCGACCACGCGCGCCTGCCGTTCGGCACGAGAGGTGAGTGAAAACTCGACCACGCGCGCCTTCCGTTCAGCACGAGGGGTAAGTGAAAAACTTGACCTGTGCGTGCCTGCCGTTCGGCATGAGGGGTAAGTGAAAACTCGACCCGTGCGTGCTTGCTATTCGGCACGAAAGGTGAGTGAAAACTCAACCCGTGCGTGCCTGCCATTCGGCACGAAAGGTGAGTGAAAACTCAACCCGTGCATGCCTGCCGTGAGGCAAGAGAATTGAATGAAAAAACTTGACCCGTGCGTGCCTGCCGTTTGGCACGAGAGGTGAGTGAAAACTCGACCACGCACGCCTGCCGTTCGGCACGAGGGGTAATTGAAAACTCGACTCGTGCATGCCTGCCGTTCGGCACGAAAGGTGAGTGAAAACTCGACCCGTGCATGCCTGCCGTATGCGGTGAAAGTTGTGCTTTGTCTCAAAAAGGAGAAGAAAGGGAGAAGGTGAAACGTTCGAAGTGTAGGCGCAAGTGGGGAAGCGAGGGCGGTTGGGCTCCCCTGTGCATGGGTGCCATGTGTTGGCAAGGCTGTGAAGACTTGTGACGTTTCGGTTCCTAATGCTAGGCTCGTCCTATAAATTGAGGGAAGAGGCGGTAAGAGGAGGTACTTGAGGTTTTGAGAGCAAACAGAGCTTGTGAGAGGCGATTTCTGGCGAGTGCATTACGGCGTTGTGGGCGATTTTCGGCGAGTGTTTGCCAAGGCGGAGTGATTTCCGGCAACTTCCACCACCGTGCAAAACAAGGTATGGTAATGTTTTCCCGCCTGGCATGAATCAAATGCTTGTATATGTGTATGAACACGTAAGAACATAGATGAGCGTAGATGAACAACAGCTCTTGGGCTCTAGGATAAGGGTTTGATTCGAGCATGTCGTTTAGTGTTGCGTTGCTTTTGTTTGTAGATGTCAGACACCGAATTAGACTATAGTCGTAGCCCAAGAGTGTTTGATGGAGAATCGACATCGGAGAGCTCGACCGCAGGGCTTGATAGTGCCGACTTCGAGGAGACTGAGGGAGGAGAAGTGCCGGAGGTGTCCACCGATATGAGGAGTACTTCAAGTGTGGAAGTAGTGGGGGCGGACGACGCCCACCGATCGACATCTGGGCGTCGAATGGAAGAGACCAAAGCTGAGGTGTCGGTTGCTGATCCTAGGGAAGGCGTGCTGACGGTGGTCACCGGCCGATAAAGGATACCGATGGCGAAGCCAAAGGACCTTGTGTTCAGGGTGGACCACCTAGAGCTGAACGTTTTGACCGAAGCGGAGGTGGCGAAGATCCGGGCCTTGTACAACATTCCGGAATCGGTAAAGATGCGGATCCCAGGGTCATTGGAATCGTTGAGCAATCCGAAGGGGGAGGTTGTCTTCTTCACGGATGTCTTCAAGCACGGGCTTAGGCTGCTGCTGAGACATTCGGTACAGAAGATCCTAGCAACGATCGGCTACGCCCTCTGGCAGTTTAATCCAAATTTTTGGATCAAACTCCTGGGGACGATCACGGCCTTCGCCATAGCTGGTGAGGGGGAGCGGAGCTTTGAGCAATTCGCCTATCTGTACAGTGTGACAAGGGCGAAGAGCGCCGATCAGGGGGGTGGGTGTAGTCGAACTGTCTGTCGGCGGGGCAGAGGGGGCACTTCGTAGTCGGCGTGCCAACCTCGCAGAAAACCTGGCATCGTCATCGGGTGTTAGTGTCCGGAGCTTGGGAATCGGCGCCGGGAGTGATTGTGGAGAGGCATATCCCCACTTCCTTCCAAACAGTCGGTAGGCCCATGAGTTGCCGTTCGGAAGCATTGAGGCTTTTTTTTTTTGGACCGAAGCTAATTGGAGGTTGTATTTTGTGTTTTAGTGTCGTTGAAATGGCCGGTCGCTACGAAGAGGGAGATAGAAGTGATCGAGCGTGTTCGATCAAGAATACCTGAGGAGGGTCGTGTGCACAAGGCTCTGCTAGACTACAAGAACCTATTCAGAGCGGGTCTGATCAGCGAGCCCAAGAACCTCCGAAGGAAAGAGGAGGAAGAAGAGGAAGAGAGGCGAAGTAAGTAATGCCGTTTGACCTCTCATGATTTCATGTTACTGTGGCATATGCCGGATCCGCACTAACTTCCCTTTGTTTTGTGCAGTGGCTAGTGAGAGGGCAATGACCAAAGCGACGAGGAGGAGGCTCGAGTCACGGGCCCCTCAGAAGAAGAAAAACGGTTCCTCGAGGCCGAAGACGAAGCCGCCCTTCCAGGCCGAGGCTGCGTCAGCACAGGAGGGCACGCCGAGCGATCGATGACGGGAGAGAAGGGTGGCAGAGGCCGAGCTGATCCGGGAGGCCCATCTTCAGGTGAC
Source organism: Prunus mume (assembly GCF_000346735.1). The sequence continues at coordinate 18,682,458 of NC_024128.1, forward strand.
CGGAAAAAGGGTGATCGAGGGTGCCCTCGATGTCACCCCTCTACCGAAGAGGCCAAGGGGGCCGAAGGAGGAAACAGCCGTCCTTGTGTCGGACGAGGAGGACGTCGAAGCGGAGCCGGTGAACATCGCCTGCCCCTGGAAGGTGGTACCGTTTGTGAACTGCTTTATCAACGGTGCTCAAATGGAGCTCTCGGAGCTGGAGCAGCTGCCGAAGAAGTCGATGCGCGAACAGGCCGGACGTGCCTTTCGCCTACAAACTGTCGTAAGTGTGCTTACCTGAGTTTTGTCCAAGGGTTAAGGTGATGGGAAAGTGCTAACGTTTGTGTTTGTGTTTGCAGGCTAACATGGAGATGTGGCTCGGCATGAAGCGGGCTATCAACGCGGCTGAGCGCGTCCAGAAGAGAATGCAGAGCCAAAATTGTTGAGGATGGGAAGCTACTCCAGGATGCGGATCGGCATGCAGAGGAGAATGTTGCCAAGATAACCGAGCTTTCCTCCAGGTTGGTGGAGGCCGAAAGGGCGGCAGTGGATGCCAAAGAGGCGAGGGTGAGGGCAGAGGCGGCGAAGGGGCCGAGCGTCAGTCTCGGGTGACGGAGCTGGAGGAGGCCAAGAAACAGGCCATAGCTGAGTACCGAAACTCGCCGGAGTTCATGGCATTGCTGGGCAAGGAGGTGATGGAGCAATGCGAGGATCTCATCTACTGGTTCAAGCGCTTCAATGCTGATAAAAAATTGAACCTGAATTTCGTCCGGGATCCGCCGCAGTTGCCCGAGAGGATAACTGAGGAGATGGTCGAGGCATACCTCGAGGAGGATGCTGAAGTCGATTCCTCGAGCGGCTCAGAATCAGACGGTGAGGAGGAAGAAACGACTCCCCCTGTCGAGCCGTTAAGTGCCCGAGTGGATGAGGGCGGGCCGACACCGCCCGAGGTCGATCCTCCAACTCTTTGACTGCTGTCCTACTTGCCTCTTTTGTTGTTGTAACATATAGTTAGTGTTTGGATATTGAGGCCGTTTGGCCAATTTTGTAAAGACAATTGCCCAGTTTGAGGCTTTAATTATATCCAAGTCTAATTTGAATCAGCTTCGGTGTTTATCCTTGTTGCTGAATATAAGTATGTATGCCGAATTGTGTAAAAATAAGGAAACGATACTGTTATTGAAAGAAAAGTTGCACAAACGTGTAGCGGCCGAAGGTCCAGTCACTTGTAATAGAATTTTAAATGTTCAACATTCCAAGGGTGGCCGAGGGTTCGACCATTGGAGCCACGCAATCGGTAAGTGCCGGGTCGGCAGATGCTGATGATTTCGTAGGGCCCTTCCTAGGAGGGGCCTAGAGTGTGAGATACACGAAGGATCGGGATCCCGAGTTGTCTCCTTGCTGTGGTGTAACACATCGCAACAATGGCAGGGAGTAGCTGCGCCGATAGAGGATGCCTTGCAACAGAAGGTAGCGAGCCGATCGTCGTCGTACTGTCTTTGCTTCAGCTTTGTCAGCTGGTAGGGTGCCGTCGGTGAGGTGGGCGTGGATCGAGTCCATCCAACTAGGGTCCTGACGGACGGTGTTGACATCGGCTTCGGCCGTGCTACGCCAAGCGAGGACTTCTATGGGGACGTGGCGTCCGACACGGTCGTCGATTGTCGAAGCGAGCCTAGAGAGAGCCTCATCGTGGCTGTTCTTGGATCTGGGGACCTGGCGGATGTAGTAGGTTTTGAACTGTTTGAGCAACCGGCGGGCCTGCGAGAGATAGGCAGCTATTGATTCGTCTTTTGTTGCGAATTCGGTGATTACTTGGTTGATGACGAGTTGGGAGTCGCTACATATCATCAGCCGTTCGGCACCTGAGCTTTGGGCAAGCTGAAGGCCTGCTAGGAGCGCCTCGTATTTGGCCTCGTTGTTGGAAGCACGAAATTGGAAGCGGATAACATATTCGATTGTGGTGTCGTCCTGAGGCCTGCGCCGCTGCCTTGCCGATTGGATGAGCCGTCCACATATAATGTCCAGTGAGGGCTGTTTTGATCGAACGTATTGGCGGCCGAAGGTGAATCTACTGATGCCGAAGATGGTGCCGTGACAGGGTCAATCAGTTGACCGTCGTTGTTTGGAAGTGTGAATTCTGGGATAAAGTCAGCCACGGCCTGTCTTTTTTCGGAAGGCCGAGGGTGATACCTGATGTCGAACTCGCCAAGCTCGATGGCCCATCTGATCAGTCGTCCTGATGTCTCTGACCTCTGCAAGACTTGATGTAGGGGTTGATTGGTCAATACGTCGATGCTGTGAGCCTGAAAGTAGGGCCAAAGTTTGCGCGCAGAGAGGACGAGAGCGTAGGCCAACTGTTCAAATTGGGGGTACCGTTGCTCTGCGTCCTGTAATGCATGGCTCATATAAAAGATAGGGAGCTCAGTGCCGTTTGGTCGACGGATGAGTACAGAACTCAGGGCCGATGCCGAGACCGAGAGATAGATGATGAGGTCTTCTCCGGGAAGAGGGGTGGACAGCAGAGGAGCTCTGCTCATGTAGGCTTTCAGATCTTCTAACGCTCGGTTGCATTCGGAAGTCCAATCTACCTGCCGTTTGCTCCCTTTGAGAGCTTTGAAGAAAGGGGCGTACCGGTCGGTGGCCTTTGATATGAAACGGGCCAAGGCAGCGACTCTGCCTGTGAGGCTCTAAACCTCCTTCTTCGTCCTTGGCACCCGCATATCGATGAGAGCTCGGATCTTCTCGGGGTTGGCTTCAATCCCCCTTTGGCTGATCATGAAACCCAGGAATTTACCGGAAAAGACGCCGAAGGCGCATTTGCTCGGGTTCAGGCACATGTTGTATTTTTTTAGCTTGCCGAACATGAGTGAGAGGTTTCAAAGATGATCGCCGGCAGTCTGATTTTTGACTAGCATATCGTCTACGTAGACTTCCATTGAAGTGCCAATGAGTTCGGCAAAGATTTTGTTGACCAGTCGCTGGTATGTAGCTCCAGCATTTTTTAGGCCGAACGACATAACGTTGTAGCAATAAAGCCCTCTGTCGGTAATGAATGTCGTATGCTCACGATCCGTAGGATGCATGAAAATCTGGTTGTAGCCGGAGTGGTCAATTCTTGGTAGTGGAAAGCTATCCTTCCAACATGCCTTATTCATGTTGGTGTAATCCTGGCACATTCACCAGGCGTCGCCGGATTTTTTCACCAAGACTGCGTTGGCGAGCCAAATGGGGGTAGGTGACTTCGCGAATAAAGCCGATTGCCTGAAGCTTGTCTACTTGGGTCTTCATGGCCTCGTATCGTTCGGCGTCATAGGATCGTCTCTTCTGTCGGACCAGCTTGAAAGAAGGGGAGATGCTGAGCTTGTGGCTGATGACGTCCAGGGAGATCCCAGGCATATCGTTGTAAGACCAGGTGAAAACTTCCAAATTGGCCCTTAGAAAGGTAATGAAGTTGGTTCAGAGAGACGGACTGAGGGAAGTGCCGATTCGGACCCGCTGATCCTGTGTGTTGGAGATGGAGATCGTTTCGAGCTCTTCGGTAGGTTGAGCTTATGGCGTGACGTTATCGTCCTGGGGGTCATCGGGGCATTCGGTCCCTCCGTTGCCGTTCGACATGCTTGGGAGGGTAACGCCCAGGTTGCTGATTCTGCCGTGGCTGACACGTAGCATACCCGTGCGCTCAATTGGTCCCCCTGAACCTGACAGACTCCTGAGTGTGTTGGGAATTTAAGCAGCAACATATGTGGTGACAAAATGGCTTTCATTCGGGTGAGGGCGGGCCTGCCGATGATGGCGTTGTATGCGGTCGGACAGTTGACTACCAGGAAGTGAGCGTAGATGAAAGCCCTTCTGGAGCCAGAGCTGACGGCAAGGGGAAGCTGGACGCTCCCGATTGGCTTGACCACATCACCCAAGAAGCTTAGAAGGGGAGTGATCTCCTTGTTGAGGCTTTTATGGTCGATTCCGAGGCCGTTGAAAGCATCCGAGCTTCCGGTGTCGGGCCTACGTCAAAATCGGCAATGTCTGCTCGAATGATCATGGGATCAGAATCGGGGAAGATGATGCCTTTCTCTTCTTCTTCGGAAAAGGTGATGGGTTCCCATCCGAATCGTCGGTTTTTGCTGTTGCGCTCCTCAGTGAGGCTGAGGACCTTAGGGTGCCGAACGACACGTACGTAACTCTTGACGGACCGACGGCTACAGTCAGCGATCGGTGTACCGCCACTGATCATGTTGATCTACCGATTGCCCTGGTGCTCGGGGCCCGATTGTGCACACAGATACTAGTCTAGTTTTCCCTCGCTGATCAGTTTTTCAACGATCCTTCGGAGGGCGACGCAGGACTCAGTATCGTGGACGTTGTATTGGTGATATCGGCAGAAGACTCCTGTGTCCTTCTCAACTTGCCGAGGGAGCTTTCGGAGGCTTGGCTTCAGAATCATCTGATTCTCGACCAAGAGGACATGTTCGTAAGTCAAGTTAAGAATGGTGAAGACCTCCGGTGGTCGGTCGCTTTTGGTGCTTCGGAAGTTTCGGCCACCTGACCCCTTATTGCGTTTGCTTCCGTCCTACCGACCCTAGAAGAAGTCCCTTCGCTTATCCCTCGTTGTGCAAGGTGCGGCCACAGTGGGTGCCGCTCGGTAGGGAGCTTGATTAGTGGTCTGGTGTGGAGGGAAACAGTCATAGGTGGATGTCGAAGGCTGACTTGTGCTTGCCGTCTGGCCAGGAGATGCCGAATGCATTCCTTTAGAGTTGAAGTGTTCGTCCTTGGCATGAATGGATGTCTGCTTCATGAGTTCGCCATAGGTGGTCCAATTGCTGCTGTGTACTAGGTAGCAAAATTGGGAAGCTCGAAGACCACTTTTGAAGGCGCCGAAGGCTGCTCGGTCGTCGGTTTCTGGGCACCGAGAATACTCGTGGCTGAGTCTGGCTGCATACTCTCGAAGGGGCTCACTGTCTCCTTGCCGAATGGTATAGAGGTCGTCAGCAGAGTATAGACGATCGGTCTGTTTCATAAAATGATTAAGGAAAATTTGTTTTAACTGGTTGAAAGAGTCTACCCTACCTGGTTCCAGCCGATAAAACCAATTCAGAGCTGCACCGGCCAAGGTAGATGGGAACAACAGGCATTGGCCTTCATCCGTGAGTTCCTTGCAACCCAAGGCCGATTGAAATTTGTGAATGTGGGTGACAAGGTCTTCCACTCCCGAGTAGATTGAGATTCGGAGAGCCTGTACCTCTTTTTCAGGTCGGTAGAATCGGATTCGGCTGGTGAATGGTCCCGATTGTACCTTTCCTCAGGTTGGTGTCCGGATCTGATTCTGCTCTTCCTCGATCCGATTGACCTTTTAAAGGAGGAGACGGATTGTAGGATCGGAGGAGGGAGGTCGGTCCCGAAGGGTTCTGCCATTTGGGGGCCGGTTGGGAGGCGACCTTCGTGTCCTTCTGCCTCATGGCCCGCTGCCGGACGCTCTTGCCGCCGATCGTTCCTTCTGGCCGATCCGGATGTCGTCGACTGGCGCGAGTGTATCGTGCTGAGGGAGGTTGGAATGTAGTCGGATTCGTCTTTCTCCTCTAGGCCGATCACGTCGTACCTCCGTCGAAGGGGAGATTTTGGTCCCGTCGTCGGTCGTTGATTCTGTCGCGACAGTCAGAGTAGACTAGGTATTCTCGGCGATGCTCTGCCTGAGTTGGCACGAACAGTCTTCGGGATGCGGACAGTTCGCCTCGAGCTAGTTGCTTTCCAGCCTGTTGATCGTTAGGCCTTGGTACGCTCTTTGGTGATCGTTCCTACCGAAGCTGTTTGGTTTGTTCCAAATCGTCTTGCAGTTGGGCTGAACGTGATTGTTGCTCGTGAAGCTGTTTCTGGGTGTCGTCCAGTTTGGAGGATAGGATATTGTTGTGCTCTTGCATCCTGATCATTTCCCGTTGCAGGGCTTCCATCATATCTTCCTGGGTGCTTTGCTGACCAGGCATTTCCATTCGGGGTGTGACGGGTGGTACAACAGGGTTCTCTCGGTCGGCGAGGCCGAGGATGGGACCGTTGGCCGCAAGGGGCGAAGGTGGGTTCATAGTTTTAGAAGTAAAAGGGAGATATGGGCTGATTGTCAATCGGTTTCCCACAGACGGCGCCAATCTGTTCGCGCTAAATCTGAACAGATAAGAGTTTAGGCTAACTTACAAGTGTGTTGATGGTTGAGGATTGGAATGACCTTCTTCTATGATGTCCGACGGTTCGAGCGGGGGCTGGATCCGAACTGAGGAGAGGATATCGGTGTGGTACCTGTCGAAGGCACTCTGATGCCAAAGTTAATAACTAAGAGCGATTCTATTGACAGTGGAAGCACTAGTCAAGTCAGAAAGTCTTACCACTTGGCTGGGCCAAGGGGCTCTATTTATAGAGAGCATTTGTGATGCTTTCGGCACTTAGTTTTGATGTGGGACTTGTGGGAGTGTCTTCGGAGATCAACACGTGCTCTGACAGGTTCTGGCAGAAGTTATGAGGTAATCTGACATAATTGGATTGACATGATGGTTGGTTGCTCGGCATACCATGCAAGTTGAGCTGGTCTAGGCTTTGAGGGTGTTCCACGTGTCACGACGTGAGTGGTTGGTCAGATATGGTACAAACAGGTATTAAATTTAACATCAAGGCACAAGATGATGTGCGAACAACTCAAAATAGTAGAGTTTATTTACTTGTACATACCATGCAAGTTGCTAGTGCCAAGGATAAAAACCCAATTATCTCAAATATGGGTTTCTATGGTGTAATTCAAGAAATTTGGGACCTTGACTATCAAAAGTTTACAATCCCAGTCTTTAGGTGTGATTGGATAGATAGTACTTTTGGTCTTGTAGTCGACGAACTTGGATTTACCCTTGTAGATTTGAGTAAAATTGGACATAGGAATGGCCAATTTGTTTTGGCTTCTCAAGTCAAACAAGTATTTTTTATTGACGACCGGATGCATCATGGTTGGTCGGTAGTGTTATCAATGCCTAATAGAGAATATAATGACGTTTTTGGTGATGATGTCTTAGGTGATGTGAGAATTGAGTATGAGCCATTTACTAGAGGGATGCCAAATGTTGACACATTTGATGAACTAGTGGGTGAGTTTGGGAGTCAAAATATTCGAGATGGGTGTGAAGATATATGGATTGAATGATGCTTATGTAATTTATGAAATTACTTATGCCCTAAATGGCAATGTATGACATTAATTTTGTATTGTATTGTAATGTGATTTCTTCACTTTCATTATTCAGGTTTTGGCCACAAAAAAATCAGTACAAAAAATACTGGTTCAAGATTACAAACACTACGGTCTTGATAAAAATGTGAAAAACATACGTCTGTTTTAATAAAATTGTCATAAAAAAAATGACGTTTTGGAGCATTCGACGACCGCAATTATTTACCGACGTCTTAAAGCAACGTAATAATGCAGAACCACGACGCTATTGTGAAACAGTTATTAAGGATATCACGTCGGAGAAGCATAAAGAGCTGACATGTAATTCCAAATAACACGACTTCAATCCCATAATAATGATGTCTAAAAGACGAGATATCTAACCTAAACGTTACAAAAGACGACGTCTTAGATTATGAACTCATCTGTAACAAATCAAAAATCGTCGTCTTAATTTTAACACGTCGCTTGTTCTCTCATAAACAAAGTGAAAAAGGATTAATTCATGACGGTATTTGAAATCCATTGGTAAATTTGTCGACATAAAGCTATATCTGGACGTCGTTCCTTTACAAAACCAACGTTATATGAATGTATCCACATCTATTTTCTTATGATCATGTCATTAAAATGACTTTACACGGCGAATATCGGATAAACTACGCCGTCTCATAGACATTAGACCACTGTAATTTTAGTAATGATGACGTATAAATTCTAAAACATGGCTGTCTTTTACATGATAACGACATTGTATATTGACGACAACGTCCTCTGTATAAATGAATGTGTTGTAAGTAATGACCCTAACATATTTTCCACGTCGTTTATTTTCAGATCAAGTCATTAAAATAGTTTTACACGGCGATCGATTGAGAAATGTTGCTGCTTCAGATGCATTAGACGACGATTATATTTTAAAAGATGACGTATAAATTATGTAATACGGCTCTCATTTATTTGGATCCGACTTTGTTTATTCAGTACAACGTCATCTATAGAAATACATGCGTCGTAAGTAATGACCCTAACATCTATTTCCACGTCATCATTAATGGAAAAATTGAAGTGGAAAATTTATTTCACGACGATTGTAGAAACTGTGGTGACGTAGTAGGAATCAATAACATCGTCGATTATGTATTTAAAGACGTCATAGGGGTATGTGTTGTGAAACGTATATTTAACGGCTGTGGGTTTTAGTTCTCGTCGTTGTATGTATCTCTTATGGCCATGTTCTGTTAAAATATGTCATATGTTGCCTTTTAAACGATGTTTGTTAGTTAGAATTGGTCATCTATTCTTATCCTTGACTGTTTTTTTAGCTTATTTTTCAATAAACAGACGTCGGTTATTAGTTGTTAATGACGTTGTTTGTTTTAACAACGACGGTGATTTACCGTCGTCATTTGATTTTGTAAAAGATGTTGGTCGATTTCACGACGATTTGAAAACTGAATACACGACAGTGAATTCCCGTCATCTTTTGCCTATTTTGTAGTAATGTAAGTGTGCAAGTTCTTAAATTTCTAGGAGCTGTCTTGGAAAGTGATATGTTTAGGAAGTTGCTGCTTATGGTGTCTTAAATTTCTAGGAGCTGTCTTTAGAGAAGTCAGTTTAGTTGGTACAAAGAGAACTTTTTTAAATTAGTTCAGTCATGAAAGGAGACACTCAGGTTTTTGGTTTATATATAAATCGATATATTTAGGGTAAATATTGGGGCATGGAAAGAAAAGGGATAAGCAATGCACGATACTGTCAAAGCCAAGGTCAAAGAAGCTGGCTTTTTGCCCTTTGTGTCAATATTAAGATATGGAAAAAAAAGGGATAAGCCATTACTTGTGGCCTTAGTTGAGAGATGGTGGGACACTACCCACACATTCCACTTTGATGAAGTTGGAGAGATGACGATGACCTCCACGGACTTCGCAGCAATCACAGGATTGCGTGTAGGTGGGAAGCGATTAAAGTATTGTTGATTCTCTTTTTGGGAGGTCAACTTAGAGAGAAGTGGATAGTCTTCAGCAGGGGAGAAGGTGAGGACCTTCAGCAAGGGAGGAGCCTACAGGAGACAAAGTAGGAGAAGCAGTCGTTCAGCTTCGGACACCGGTGTGGTGCCGGCTGAAGGTTCTCCGATGCTTAAGTTAGCTATGAGTGGTAAAATTGACAGAGTAACAGTAAAAGTGAGAGAGAAGTTACCTTTTTACTTGGGTAATGTTTCCTATTTATAGGGAAGTGAAAGTGGGAGGTTTGCACAAAGTCTCGATGTGGGACTTTGTGCAAATTGCTATGGTGGTGACACGTGTCTTGGAGATTAGGTTCCGCAGTTGAGAGCTTCGATAGTCGGGAGCTTTGGCAGGTGGCTGGCACTTCGGAAGAGTGTCTTCCTTCAGCAGGGGAGAAGGCGTGTCTGCCTTGGTGCTAGTCGTTTTGATACTGAATATGATCGGTTGATTATGGTGTAAATAATAGTCCCCCAAACACAATAGCAGGTTCCCCAATCTTCGTGCCAAATCCAAGCATAGTAATATGGCGTTGAGCCTCTTGACGAACCATAAAAAATACATTTTCAATACTTGGAACTTTATCACTCCGTAGAATATCACTGCGGACCTTGTCATAAGTATCATCAAGGCCAACCAAAAAATCATACACATGATCTGCGATAACAGCAGCCTAAAAAGTCTTCATATCATCAGCACACTTCATCTGAAAAGGACGTCTCTTGTCCAATTCAAACCAGATTGCCTTAAGTTCGGCAAAATAGGAAGAGACAAGACGACTCTCTTACTTGAGACAGATAGCCTAGCACCGTAGTTCATAGAGCTGGGATATGTCAGACCCATCATAAAACATCTAATTAACAGCATCCCAAATTTTCTTAGTAATAGGCAGAGTATGAAACATATTCAACAAACTGGGTTCCATAGTTCGCAGCATTCAACTTTTCACAACAACATCAGCAATTTTTCACTTCCAAAATTTCAGGTCTTGGGAATCAAGGGCATCAGTGTCGCCAGTCAAGTAACCCAATTTGCCTTGTGTAGTAGCATGGAGTTCGATCATCGAAGCCCATATCTCATAGTTGGATCCATTCAATTTGAATCCTATAGGTAGGTTGGTGGACGATTCAGTATGAACCGTCACAATAAGAGTAGAAGAAGAGATTCAATGAGATTTGACATGGTGATAGATGGCGGCGGCAACAAAAGATTAGGTGGCAACGACGACAGTAAGAGATATAAGATGGCATAGGCTTAGGTGTATAGGCTAGGTGCAACGGAAATAGGTATTTTTAGGATTAAGGTTTTGATGTTGTAGAGGTGGATTGGAACCTGCTCGGATACCAACTCAAAATAATTAGGGTTTAAACTGATATGTTTATTCTTCTCTCAAGGTGGAATATATATACTACATACAGAGTAGTTACAAATAGAAAATATGTACAAAACCTCATAATTCTACTCAGATTAGATAATTACAATAAAATATAAATTTTATTCCTAATAGGAACGTTGACTCACGCCAATAGGAGGGGGCGACGGCAGAAAGGGAGGAAGATTTGTTGAGGGATGGGGGTGATGAGTTTGTGGGTGAAAGAACAGAATAGGGGAGGAGGAGGGAGGGGTCTGTGGGGCGGAAGGTGTGAGTGGTGGTCATGGGGGAATGGGGGAGAAGAAAGGACCGTTGGGGAGGGGGTGTGTTGCAAGGTGTGTGTTATGGGGGTAAAAAAAAAACAGAAGGGGTACGGGTTATGTGAGGTGAATGGTATGGGTGGTGATCATGCGGGAATGGGGGAGACAGCGCCCATTTTGGGTTGGGGGGGGGTTGGTGGAAGGGGGTGTGAGATGTGTGTTGTGTGGTTTAGGGTTTAAAAAAACAGAAAGGGGGGAGGGGGGTTCTGTGGGGTGGTGGTCAGAATGGGAGCAGATGAAAATACAAGGGGGATGGATTCTTGGTCTGTGGGTCCCCATAATTTTTTACTTTTTTGTTTTTGTTCTCTTTTTCTTCAATGTTTTCCAAAAAAAAATATTTTTCTTAATGATTTAACAGAAAATTGGATGAAATGTTAAGATTTAGATGGCAAGGGGAAAATTGGAGATAAAAATTAGTTCATATCCATAAAAAAAGTTTAGGGTGCAAATTGAAAGTAGAGTTTAAGTTTATGGAGTGAATCAATAGTTAATCCTAAATATGAAAAAAAAGATAAAAGACTTTTGGATAGTATATTATAATGGAAAAATTTATAACAAAAATAAGGTTTGTAATTAGTAATATGCTTTCGTTGAGAGTTGAACTCAAGACCTCCCGCTTACTAAACGGGTGCTCTAACCAACTGAGCTACAAGAGCTATTTGCACTCTTCTTTCTTAAAAACAAAACAAATACATAAAAGCTCTGGAATAGAAAAGACGATACGACTGTGCCAGCTTTCATCTTTTTGTATCATCTTTCTTATGATCGAATATTTAGAAGAATAAGATAAATCATTACGATCAAATTCCGAATCTATTTATGATCGAACAAAGTCTACATGTGTCTACCTAATAAAATTTTGAATTTATTTATAATCAAATGGAACTTTGAATCATATATTTATTTTATAAATTCACATCAAATAACTACAGGGTTCAAATCAGGTTATTATCGAATTTATTTCAAATTTTCGACAAAATTAAATTTTTTATTTTCAATAGTGTTATTTTATTTATTTATCTAATTCTTATTTTAAATTTTGATCTTTTCTAATAAGTAAATATATTAATTATGAAATACATGGAAACTCAAACTTCTCTTACCCATATAATATTCATAAAAAGTAGGGCTATAACGACAAACGACACCCTGCAGGTTTGGGGTGATTCTCAATATGGACCACAGGGTATCAATTTTATCAATTTACACCCTCAACATCGTCCAATTTCATCCTTCAATTAAGTTGATCGTGTGGACAATCATTAAATACTGATGTGTCTACTGTGGGACCCACTTATTAACCAACCAATTCTTAAAAAAAATTTATATAAAATGATAAAATAACATAAATTTTTAAAAAATAAACTTAAAAAATCTCAGACCCTCCCAACAAACCCAGCACCCCTGTTCACCCCCTCTTGCTCCACACCAACCCTGTGGGAGCAGATATTTTGGTCTCGAATCACAGCTCGCCACGTGGAAAAGAAGATTATCTCTTTTAATTAATTAATTGAACCAGTTTATCTGGCCAATTAATTAATTGGGATAAATATCTTAATTAACATGATATTATCTTTATTTAATAAGATAATATCATTAATTAAGATATTATCCTAATAAAGAGAAGATAATGTCATTATCTCATATATTATCT
>NC_024128.1:18699179-18736397 GCF_000346735.1 Prunus mume
GCTCTGCCCACCTGATTCTCCCCACAGAGAAAACTTCATATCCTTTTTAGCTATTGTTTCTCAAGAATTTAATCGAACTAACTTAGGTATCAGAGGGCCTTTGGCCAACACTCCCCGAATGTGGTCTTTTACTTAGTCATCATTAATTTATGACTCATTGCACTGTGAATTCAGTGACATAATGAATGAAATATTTTTTGTTGACCAAAGAGGACATCTAACGTGAGAAAGTTGTTTTTGTTTACTGCGTCTACCCTTAGCTTGTAATTTTTTTTAGGCTTATTTGTTGAAATACCTCATGTGGTTTTCAAATTGTCTTAGTTTGCCCCCTGAAGTTTTAATTGACTCAATCTTCACCTGAACTTTCATTATACAACCAAGGTTGCCCCATTTCGTTAGTTTTCATATAAAAGTAGTTAAATCCGCTAACATGGCATTGGTATTTTGATAATTTTAACTATTAAATATTAAAAATGCTTGAAATTATTCCAAATCAAATATGTAAAATAATAAAATAACATAAAAATTTTAAAAAACAAAAAAATAATTAATACATCCCCAAAGTTCTGCATCATCTTCTTCGGCTCCACTGCACTAGCACCCCACTGTATAGTCCAACTATATCAGCAGCCGCCCACAACCACCAAATCGATTTTCCCACACAAACCTAATCGCTGCCATTCTAATTCTGATTTCTAGCCATCTTAACCCAACACTTACCCCTAACTGCGAGATCTAGTCGGCCCACCCTCCATCGAAACCCCAAACAAGAGCAATTCCAACATTCCTTAATTGAATTTGACCATGCATAGTCTATCAAAACTATTCTCAACTACATTTAAATATGTACCACATACTATTGAGTAAACTAGTATCCACAATTCATCGATTTCAAGCCACCGATCATATATTTAAATATCAACATATAATTAGGCATTTAATTAATTCCTTATTCACACCAAAACTCGATTAACCAAACCATTCCAAACTCCACACAATTAAACATAATATAATATACTTGTAAAGTAAAAGCGATTGCACAATAACTCATAAACATTTAATAAATCTCACATAGTGTAATACCATTTTAAAACAAACCTCCAATTACAAATACAACTACTAAATGGTGTCAACCGAGCCGACAAAGCCCACAATCTAAGTCGATTGGGCTCGTAGGGCCCACGACCTCAATTTTTTAAATGACAATTCCTATTGGTCCACAATCTAAAGTTAAACCCATCCTAGAAGTCTCGTTACAATCCACCTCTGATTCCCGACCCGAACGTTTCTATAAGTCCAACAAGGTCTATGTAACTCATCTCGAGGGTTTGGTCTTGATCGAGCATTCGGATCACCCACAATAACACGATCGACGTCGACTTAGTACTTAACTCTAAAATCAGTGTTTCGAAGTATCCAGGATTCCGATTCTCGAACCATGTGTTCCTACACAATCCTAGAGGTACGGAGAACAACATATTTGGAAATGGACTCGATCCAACGGTTCGAACATATCAATCCCAAATATCTCCTAATAGGTGTAAATCCGTTTGACTGTCAAACTACAACTAAATTCATATATGAGCATACTGTCGTGCTAGGGACAACATGGGGAACATTCTAGAACTCTATGAATCGCCACCAAGTGGCCCACATGCTACCACTTGCCACGGCAGCAGTGAGTGTCTTGAGAGATTTTTCGGCGACGAAAAATGTCCAAACCACCTACCAAAACCTATACCAACACGTTCAGACTAAAAAGTGGAGCAACTTTTGGTCTCGGACACTGGCCAAAAAGTGGCCTAATATGGGTGAAAAATGGCCGAAACTATTGGCCCCATATGGGTATTTAAATCAATCTTCAAAATTCCAAAATTAACCCAAACTAACTAAATAAACAGGTAGAGCACAAAGAGGGGATGAATTTTCATACCTCACTCGTCGGATTCCGTGGCTGGAGTCATCGGAATGGCATCAGAAATTTTGAAAACCACCGACACTTCCAGTTGTTCCAGTCTAAAATCCTTGGGTTTTTTGAGCTACAAAAAGGGTTGGGTTAGGTAGGGGGCGTCATTAAGAAACTTTTGGGACCGATTTCGCCAGAAACAATAGCTGGACGGCGGAGAAATCGTCAGCCAAAGTTTTGGCCTAGTTATGTGTGACGGGGAGAGAGAGAGAGAGAGAGAGAGAGACGTGAGGAAGAAGAGGAAGAAAAGAAAAATAAATAGAAAACTGTAGAGTCCGATTATGTAGCGGTACTGTTTGCTACAATAACAAATTTAAAAATTTCCACTATGTCCTTTTCGTTTCTAGACCTTTCCTCCTTTGTTACAACTCGGAATTGGGCTTGCTATATGTCTACGAACTCATATCATTGATGTCACGCCCCAGACCTAGGGGTCGGTGGAAACCTCGCGCCCGGTCCGTGAGAAAAAAAAAAGTAAAATAAAATAAAATAAAAAGAAGCCAAAACATTGGGTTTGAAATAAACTTCTCTTATAAAAATAGATCCAAAATCTTACAACTTTACAATAAATAAATAAAGCACTATCATTCTCATCTAATTCAGCCTCAATTGATTTAGTCCTCGTCTTTCCCACTAATTCATCTGAGAAATTAAACAGGATGAGGGATGAACAACCACCGCTCAGTGAGTAAATTATGTAATATGCCAGTCAAGCAATACTGTTTTACACACTCTAGAAAATATCATGAAAAGATACACCAATCCAGATCATATCAAATCATCACTTCATATCTCGGTTATCCTTCATAGCATGTAACCAATCACGTGACCCCTACTGGCCTTACTGCCCTATGTCCCCGTGTGGTACATCTATCCCTCGGATACCCCAACATTGAAGTTCTCATGTTCCATGAATAATACATACTTCATAAATATTCCAATCAGTATATATATATATATATAGTGTGAAAGATTGCACCAAATTAGACATGCTTGACTTGAAATAGTGAGATATTTGTAAATAGAACAAATCCATGATAATTCATGGTTTTCATATTTGATCACAAAATAAGAACTTTTAGAACACATTACACAAACCATTCACCTCGACAATGAGAGCCCTTAAAATAAATTGGCAAGACAACCCATTTACCTATCTCGTCCAATATCAAGTTTTACCAAGCTCCAAGAGTTTCATCACCACTCTCTCTCACTCTCTCTCTCTCTCTCTCTCTCTCTCTCTCTCTCACGTTGCATGAACTTTCATGCAAGGTTAAATACTTTCAAAAACAAAGGAAACATCCTATTTATAGTAATACTCAGGAGGATTCAATTTGTTCTAATTGGTGGGGAGGTGATGACCACGTGGGGACTTGGTCTCCAAGATTAGGTGATTTATTTTACTTTTTTTTTCTCTCATGCACCGGGCGCGGTGTTTTCACCGACCTCCGGGTCAGGGACGTGGCATAATGGTATCAAAGCATAGGGATTAAACACCCTTGGGAACTCTGGTAGAAGATTGTGAGCACATAGGTTTGAATTTAAAGAAGTTAATGACAAAGATCTTTAGGAGTAGATTTTCTTAATTAAGTGTTAGTAAATTTCGAGGATGAAATTTCTTTTAAGGAGGGGAGATTGTGAAACCCTGCTTTTAACAACTTTATCTCTTTGTTTCTTGCTGACCAAGTTGAATGGCCTAGACATTTTTTTACAAACGCACTTTAGACTTCAAGTGTCATTCTATTGAGGTGACTAAGCTTTATTTAGCATGAGGTGTTGGCAATTTGATGATAGCTATCCTAATCTTGGAGACCAAGTTCCCACGTGGTCATCACCTCCCCACCAATTAGAACAAATTGAATCCTCCTGAGTATTACTATAAAAGGGATGTTTCCTTTGTTTTTGAAAGAATTTAACCTTGCATGAAAGTTCATGCAACGTGAGAGAGAGAGAGAGAGAGAGAGAGAGAGAGAGAGGACTAAAGAGAGATGTAAGGAAATTTGATATTGGACGAGATAGGTAAATGGGTTGTCTTGCCAATTTATTTTAAGGGCTCTCATTGTCGAGGTGAGTGGTTTGTGTAATGTGTTCTAAAAGTTCTTATTTTGTGATCAAATATGAAAACCATGAATTATCATGGATTTGTTCTATTTACAAATATCTCTCTATTTCAAGTCAAGCATGTCTAATTTGGTGCAATTTTTCACACTATATATATATATATATTGATTATACAGGGTTTCACAATTGAGCTCTATGCAACGGTGCCACTCAATTCCACAAAATATTCCCTAACAAAAAGTGACTAAAGTACCCCTACTCCAAGGACAAAAACATAATTACACAATAAATAATTAAATAAAAACAATTTGTTAGGTCGGGATGCTACATTCTCTTACTTGCTCCTCACCTTTGCAGGACTTAAAACCCCAAGGGAAAAAGATTAGCTAAGTGGTGAATATATAGAACACATGCGAGAACCGTAAGGTTCTCCCTCTCTCTTCATTTGAACGGCACAAGGGGGGTGGCCTCTCTCTTGGGCCTCTTGGTCCAACTTGTCCCACTTAACTCTTCTCAAGACCCTTTTGCTAAAATCCCATGGGCCTTTAGTTTCTCAAACTATTCTAAGGCCCATTCTATTCCAATGTAATTAATTAATTGACTAACCGTTGATCTTGTCATCTTCTAATTTATCCAAATTGTAAGCTTATGGGTGTGCGGTCCATTGGA
Source organism: Prunus mume (assembly GCF_000346735.1). The sequence continues at coordinate 18,703,876 of NC_024128.1, forward strand.
TTGTAATTAGCGAGGCCATGAGCAATCATGAACTCTTTCTTTTATCAATCGTGAATTAAAAATTCCCTTTTTTAATTCTCCCTTTGTGAGGACCCAATTATGGAATATTCTCAGGGCTTCCGCAAACTATGAGTGACGTCTAGCAATATATCATAGTTACCCAAGATAATATAGAATATATTAGGAGAACCCATTTAGTTGGAATTACAATGCAATTCGATCCTTCTCTATTTTACAATGTTCTTGATCTCGTTAATAGGATACAGAATTCATGTCAAATCCCTAACGTGATTTATATTAGTTATATGATTCAATATGAGCACAATTGGAAGACTCTTTCTCAATTGTGCTCCGACTCCAGCTGCATATTCATGAATCATATCTTAGAATATACTCTCCCTCTTATTGAAAGTTGAGATCCTTTGTTGTATACTCACCTGCCTCTATAGATTTGTCGACGATCGTGACGTTACCTTCAATCGAGCTCAAGGATGAGCTCAACTTTTATGATGCAATCAGTGACCGACTATACATGCACAAGGCAATCATGGTGCCTCAGTTTTAAGGATTAACCTTGCATTATTGCAACCAAAGAAATCGTGTTTGACATGCAAGTAGAACTTCCATACAAGATTCCTTAGTTTGATTGCATTTAGTGAACTCACTCCCCAGTAAGCACCTATGTACTTATCTCAGTGTCCATAGTGAGACTACTAATCTTCTTGGTTGAGCAAATAGAGTGCATACCGATTCTATGACCGGGAACATTTTTAGTTTGAGTTATAGGGAAAGGTCCCTTTGCATCTAACTTCTTTAGATCACTTTCCTTATCTCATATATCCATGGACTTGTGAAATAAGTCAATGGTCATGCATGGACCATTACCTATGTTGAAACATATGCCCTTTTGTGTTAACCTAAAACATTGGTTTAAACAAAGTTTTCATAAAAGATTTCATCTAATGATTGGCTTTCAGGGCATACTTCTAACATGACTTTGTCTTGCCAAGGAAGTTTTTCTCCTAATGAGGGTATGCCACGTGGCACACTAGAGGTTTTTTTTTTTTTTTTTTTTTTTTTTTTTTTTTTTTTTCAAAGATGACGTTGGATATTTTAAAGGCCTCTAACCTTTTCGTTCAAACTCCGATTCGTGATCCGTTTGCTCCTACGCGGTCATGGAATCAAGGTCTACATCATGTTGCAAAGAAAATCTCCAAAACTTGTTCCCAAAAAAAAAAGGGCCCCAAAAACCAAACTTTATAACATTAGAGGCAAAATAATCCAATTACACTAGAATTTTTTTGAAAATTAAAATAAAACTCAGGACAGATCCTTACTAATAGAAGCACTATACAATTGATAGGATGAAACCATCCTAAACCCAATGTGAGAGCTAGAAACAATAGTATAATCTTAAAAAAGATCTGCGGCCTGAACCAATCACGAGATAGTTGGGACACTCCTTCAAGCTGCACACCCAAACGGCTTTGCCAGCAACAGAAACCGTAGCCAACATGAAAAAAGGGTTTAAAAAGAAAATATTCGAAAAACGTGAGTGTTACCGCTTTCCTATTTTAATTAAGATAGACAATAATATAAATCGTAAAAAAAAAAATTATTTTTTTTGGTTAGATAATTGTAAAAAAAGATAGTCTATGCGTTCTTTCTTTTTCATGAAAATATATGAAAAATAACATTTGTACATTTTTAGGTTACAATAATTTTATTTTATTTTTAATGAATTTCAATCTATTTTTACTGGGGTGATTATGTATAACATCTTAAAATTAATGATTTTTTTTTCTTTTTCGGTTATGTAATTTTGGGAAAGATAAATGAATATTATCTAAATATGAGTCATGTGTAGACATGGGAATTTTCACAAATAATTTCATAACATTAGCTATAACTTCACATTATACAAATTTAACTTTATATATATACAGTACCCTTCTATTGAGGGATCCCTTAAATATATTTAAGGGACACCTTTTAGAGTCCCCTAAGAATTTTTTTTCAACGATCCAAAGTATCTATTTTTTAAGTCTACATTCATAGATCATCCTTGCAAAAAATTAGACAAATCGTTAACTATTTCGATATCCAATTGTGTCCTACAAAATCAATGAACACGGCACTTCAAAAAAGTATTAAAATTTCAATAATTCAATTGAGTGATATCAGATTCAAGGGATTTTTGTAGAGATGATTTTTGAATGAGTATTTACAAAATAGACGGTTTGGATTAGTGAAATACAATACGGAGTGAATTTATTTGAGGGATCCATCAACTGAAGCTCCCTGTACATATATAAGCTAACATGCAACTCAACCTCTAGCAGCATTATATAAGTTAACATGCACACACTTTTGCACATTGGAATGAAGCTGATGAAAGACATATACTGCCATGTTTACAAACTTACCCCTACCCCCATATGGTCTGAGAAGACATCAATTGCAGAAGAATCCCCTAGTATTTTTATTTCTGAAATAACCAAAAAAGAAGAAATAAAAAAAGTAGGGAACTTTAACCAAAATAAAAGGGGGGAACAAATATTGGTTCAATTAAACAGCATCAAAACAATTATACTCAAGCAACGGTAGCGGCATTGTACTATGTAATTTAGTAAGAAAAAGAAACTTACTAAAAAGGGTTTCAAAGGCGTCTCTAAACTTTGCATCGATTTGCAATTGGGTCCCCGGACTTTTTTTTATAGGCAATTATATCCGTTAACTCAACAAATAGTCCCAATTGGGTCCTACCATCCAACTCTGTCAATTTGTCTGTCAAAATGAGGGGGTAAAGGTGTCCTTTTGGGTTCTACATCCATCATCAACCCCAACTCCACCTTCTTCATCCAACACACCCATATGAAAGTAAGAAAACAAAACCTAGAAGAGAAATGTAGCTAGCTAGTGAGTGAGACATTAGTGATTAGTGTGTCTAAAATGGAGCTAGTGGGGACTCACAAAAGCAACTCATCTTCCTCTGCCCTACTGTTGGTCATCAATTAGGTACTTTTTTGCTATGTAATTAGGTCCTAGTCATTTTCTTCCTCTTCTTCTCTCTTCCTTAAATCTTTCTTAAAAATGAACAAAAAACTAGTATTTGAAGAAAGAAGAGAATCCATTTTTAGAGCCAGAGAGCCCCAGCCTCTTTGAGAAGAGGAACCAGTGTGCCATTGATGTGAGAGGCCACGACTCTGTCCATAGCACCCACAAGCTTTCCACCAATGAAGACCACAGGATTGAAAAAACCACCCTTGTCCCCACCCCGAGATCCACCCCAACCTCACTTGAGACCTATCCAGATCCTCTCTCTCTCTCTCTCTCTCTCTCTCTCTCTATGCAAATTCAAAAAATTAAAAAATCCAGGGCCTAACCCTGCCAATCAAGTAAAAATAAAAAGTAAAGAAGAGGACTTCGTATTTTGGTAATTCTCTAGGAGTCTTGAAAAAGAAAAAAAAAATATTTGAACACTTTGCATCTTTCGGGGGGTGGGGTTGGGAGATGGAGGGATTTGGATTTTTATTTTTTATTTTTAAGTTTATTTATTTATTTATTTCACTTTTTCAGTTTTTTTTTTCAATTTTTAAAATTTAAAATATTTTTAATTGAAATGGACGATTTTAGCCCTCAAATTAACAGCCAAATTGACGGAAGGACTCAATTGGAACAGATGAGAGAGTTGGATGACCTAATTGCCTCAAAAGTAAAGTTCAAGGACCTCTACAGTTAAAAACCCTACTAAAAACTTAAAATTCACCAGAAATTGAACTGTTGTAGCTTCTCTCCAGGCTTGCCATTCCACCAAGGTCAATATTCAATTTATCATATTCCAAACAAATTCCAAATGACAAACTGCAGAAGGTACTCTCTTCTCTTACTTCAAATCAATCAACAAATATGACAACAAGAAATGAACTTTTCAAGAACATATGAAAGAGTGCATATTGTTGCAAGCAAAAATATTTTAACAAACATCTGCAATTATGAACCTCATCAGAAGATCCAATTAGCATTATAGCCAAAGAGCTAATTCTACATATAATCCACAATAAATAGCCAAATATCACAAGTAAAGCATGTAGAAGATGAAAAACCAACCAAACTTAAAGTTACCACTATATCTACTCGTAGATCGTGCTAAGAAGATCAAACTTTATACCTAGGTCGAAAGCATGTAGAAGTTACTCTCTTCTCTTGGGGTCGTGTTAGATAATGCTTGATGAAGCAACTAGCTTGGCCAACTTGGGCATGTGAAATTGGAAACCATTACAAGTTTACCGTGCCACGTTCCCAATTCTACTCTTGCTTGGCATGACATGAATATCAAACCTTGCGTACGCACCACAAGTTGAATGAGGATAATATAATAAATTAATAATTTTCTAAAAATTAAATAATAATAAAAAAATGAGAACATATGTCCTTTTTTTTTATTATAGAGAAATGTGATAGATTGTATTTATAATTCATGCCTAAAGCCCTGTCACAAGGAACAATACAAAAAACCACATAAGGTTAATACAAATACGGAAGCACAGTAACTACAAATGGTTAATCCAAATAATACAGATGAGTCCACTTGTAATAGTAAACGCACAAGGAGTACGTACCTTCACTCATAGCCACACATGGCCTAAAGAAAGCTGAGCCTAGGAAAACTAGACGTATACCTCAGTGCACCAATCTACAACTACAACCCTTTTAACTCTCAAAAGTGCAAATACAAGTGGAAACTGCAAACACGCAACAAACTTAGAGAGGAGTTGATGCACTTATAACAAAACAAAAGAACTACAACATAAAACAATTAAATAAGAGCCGATCTGCTACCACGTTGTCACCAAGACAGCCGTACAACCACCAAAATTAGCCAAGACGGAGGGTCTAGATGGGATAGGCAAGGAGTAAAGATGGAGTAGGGAGGATAAGAAGGGGAGGGAGGGGAGGAGGAGAGGGAGGAAGACTCAAAACAGGTTATATCGTCAACATAAATCCTATTTTTATGAAATACAGTTATCCATTTTCTCTTTCTTATTTTTAAAATTTAAAAATAAAATGGCAAGAGTAAAGTCTACAATTAATATTCAAACTAAAAAGGGCAAATAATTTAAAGAGTGATGCCACCTAAGACTAGAAAAAGTCAGGACCTTGACTTAGAAAGTCAATAAATATGGTACAAATAATATTATTGATAACTTAAACAAAACGAGCAAGGGTGTGCATGAAGGGGAGCATTTTTGCTCACCACTTTAACCCAAGATGTATGCTTATCACCATTATCAACACTTGACACGTGTCAATAAGTATAACCATGGTTACATAAATGCAAGTAAAAAATTAATCATGGTTATGCCTATGGACATGTGTCAAATATTGAGAAGGATGGTGAGGATACCCTTGGGTTAAAGTGGTGAGCAAAAATATTTCTGTGTAGGAAGTGTGGTGCAACTTTTCTCTGTTGTAGCGGTAGTTTTGTCGTTTCTTCCCATTATCTAATGGGCCACCTCTATGTTTTTCTCAAGGTGGACAGAATTGTGTTGTGTTTTGAATGACGGGCCTGTTTTGGTCTTCGGAATTGGCATTTGAACTAAAGTCTCAACCACCCTTCTATCAAATATTTGATTTCATGATACTGCGAAATCAAGCTAATTATTAGTGCAGTTTCCTGATAATTGTTAATGTTAGGGAGAAATCTTTCAAGAAACTAAAAACAAAAATAACTCATCACCTGTCAACAGTTAGCAAAAGGTAAAATAATAGTCAGTACAATAACAATGGAGTCCATTTTTTTTCCCCCTTCAAAACGGTGTTTTCAGTGTATTTTGTTATGAAAGGGATATTTGCTCATTTTTACATTAACAAGTTTCTCAAATTGTTTGCTAAAAGAACATGTGTTATCTGTAAACTTGACTTTTCATATAGATACATGATACATCTTTTTTTTTTCTTCCCCAAAGTGAAACTTACACATACGAGTACTGTGGGGTTTGAATTCGGGACAACCTAGGAGCACACCAAAAGCCTGAGCCAATCTAACTAACACCCCATTAGTAGATACATGGTATCTTGCTGAAATAAATTTGTTCACAATCCATTTGTCTTCTGCTAGACTAGGGTTCCAAGAGGTGCATGTACATCTCATAATACAAGAGCCATTTTTTTAAAAAACGTCTTATTACAAGTTTCTTCACTCTCCTGAGTCATGGACATCTCTTATGAAAGTATTAATGGTAGTTTGGTGAGCACACTTACTACATACTTACTTACGATAGTAACTCTCTCACCATTTCCAAAAGCAGGTGTCAATCGACCAAAACTTCAAAGGCACAGGACCACCTTGCATGTTTCTCTCTCAACATTTTCTGCAATTTGTTGGCAAATTTATTCACTCCCATATGGAATATTTTACACCAGGAACAAATATATTCATGTAGAGCCCGCCTTTTATATCACTCCGCCTTCTTTCCTTTCTCTGCGTTCTGTTTCTATCAAACAAAATTTGGAATTGGATATTTGCTAGCTATGGAGATAGAAAATCATAATAATGGTGTTTGCGTCGATGCAGAGAGGAATTTATCAGTTGGTGGAAGAGAAGATATTATTGGTCATCTTCATCATCTTGGCATGTATTTGGTGTGGGAAGATCTGAGTGTTGTGCTTCCAAACTTTGGGAATGGGCACAGCAGAAGACTGCTTGATGGGCTGAGTGGGTTTGCTGAGCCTGGTAGGATCATGGCTATTATGGGTCCTTCTGGCTCTGGCAAATCAACCCTTCTTGATTCTTTGGCAGGTTTGTGTTTCGTGTTTGTTTTGGTTACTATATATTTATATGTTTCAATCACATGAAAAAGTTCAGTTAAAAAATTCAACACTTCTGGGTTCTAATTGGTTTAAGAAATAATAGTCTTCTTGATTCATTTGCAAAGTTATGATCTTATCATTTAGCAGAAGATGTAGATATATAGTTTGAGCTGTGCATGTGTATATGTAATAATCAAGGTTGAGAATTCAAATTAGCTCCCATTAAGAGTTAAATGAGTTTTCTTGGTAAAATGTTTTGCCTCTTAAGAAGGTTTTTTTGCACAAGCAGATGAAGGTTATGCCCTGTTTGGTATCTTACTCAAAAAAGTAAATTCAAAAACTATTATTCTTTTTAAAAACATGAGTTTTCAAATAGTGATTTTGAGATCTAAAAACTTGTTTGGTATTGAACTCCAAACTATTTTGAAGATCTAAAAAAATTGAAACTAAAATCAGAAAATCAGAAACTCTAGATTCCAAAATTGAAATTAACAAAAGAAAAGGAGAGAGGGAGGAGAGAGAGGGAGGAGGAAGAGATAGAGAAGAGAGAGAGAGAGAGAGAGAGAGAGAGAGAGAGAGAGAGAGAAAAAAAAACTATAAAACCTCACTTTTTTTGTTTTTAATAATGGAGATATTTTTAAGTTTTTCTTGGGTTTGAATTTTTATAAATGGACCTACCAAACGGGATTTTATGGCTTTGGACTTAAAATCTGTTTCTGAGTTTATAAAATTAGATCCAAGTTTGATATCAAACAAGCCCTCTTCTATCACTTGATTTTTGTTTTATCTATTGTGCACCAATTTTCAGTTTACAAATTTTAAATATCAACCTCTGTGATAGTGCTTTTATTTTTTATTTATATTAATATTTTAAAATAGCATATAGTAGTCCATGGGCTGATATACGAGAAGAACTTACATGTAATGGGGATGACACTGTGACGGTATTCCAAACCTATCAAACATTGTCATGTCAGAAAGTTGCATTGTCATGTCGGAAAGTTCAAACACATGGCAATAGGTGGTTGGCTCGGAATAGCGCCACAATGATATCTCCGATGTAGGTAAGTTTTTCTCCTAATATACCAAATATGGATAAATGGAGTTTGTTATGGGTTAGTAAATTGGGGAGGTTGGTTGTTAAATAATGACCGATGACCATTTAACGTAGGATTGGCATTTAAAACCTGAGACTGAGAGCACAGGCTATGTGCACTATTAATTCTCTGCTTGACTTAAAGTGCATGTTCTGCCTGTCTGTTACATTGATAACATTTTAAAGCCAAGGAAAGAGACAGCAATCTGTTGCATATATTATTATCATCTTGTTTCAAATGAACACATTGTGGAGAAAATTTTGTTAGAAATGTTCGTGTGACGTGGTAGTGTAGAATGATAAACCAATTGAGTTCAGTGTATTCAAATTTGATGGCTAGTTTTTATTTTTAAACACGTGTAATTTTAACTGAACTATTTTACCACTAAAAAAAATTTACTGGTGTTGAGAGATGTATAAGTGGAGCATGAAAGATCTAAAATTGGCCGTTCCAGTATTCATGCACTAGGCATACAGGACAGGCCCACTCAGAAACTTTGGGGGCACCCACATGATAGTTTTTAAGTCCTGTCGTCACTGTTCAGGACCTTATTTCTTTGGTGCAGGTACAATGAATGACACAGCTAAAAAAGTTATTTTCATAGTTGAATATTCCTTGAACTCCCACAAAGCCTCAACTACTCTTCTAGGTAAGGAGGTGGTGGGATGTACACAGGACGAACTCATAATGGGGTTAATGGGGTCAAACAACCTTATGGACTACATGAAAGCAACGGTAGAAGTTCCTCTTAAATCGCTGTGTGACCCCATGAATGGATGAAGGAGGATGCTGCAGACCTGAGGAAGAAGAAGTTGAACAGCGCTTCCTCTTTTTTTTCTTTTTCAAACTAGCTGGTCAAAACGGTGTCGTTTGTCCAGTGTTTATTTTATTTTTTTTTAAACACGCTGGCCAAAACGGCGTCGTTTTGACCCAGCGTTAATTTTTTTTTTTTTCAAAACGTGCTGGCCAAAACGTCGTCGTTTTGGACCAGCCTAGGGAATTTTTTTTTTAAACTCGCTGGCCAAAACGTTGTCGTTTTGGTCTAGCACCAACGAATTTTTTTTTCTTCAAAGACCTGTCCAAAACGACATCGTTTTGGTCCAGGTCTTTTAAAAAAAAATTACAACAGATTTGTAACAGACCTTCCGATTTCAAAACTCCAAAACCCCTATTTCTAAACCCTCAAACCTAAATCCCCAATCTCCTCTCCTCCCAAACCTTTAACCCTCTCTCCCACCAAACCTCTAAGCACCAGCTCCTCCATTGCCACCACTGCGCCGCCTCCAAAAGTTTGCCTCCACTTCCACCACATCACAATATGAAACCTCATCGTGGCCAATTGTAATTTATAATGTTGTTTTTGACATGAATTATGAATGAACGTACTATAATTTCATGTTCAATGTAATTTTTAATCTTTAAAAAAAAATTGAACTTTTACACTATGACCCTGTGAGATTAGATTCACGAGTCCGTCCCTGGATGTCCATACCCTAAGCCTAATTACATATAAACACTATAGTGTGTTTACTAATCAGGAATTGAATTCCAATTATGGAGAATTCATGTGTTACTTCACATCAAGGAACTAAAAAGTAAGTGGGGCCCACACAAAATTAGGATTTGAATTCCTAATTTTGGAGGAATTCAATTCTCGAGTGGGATGTGGTATTATAATTCCTGAAGAACTAACCCATTAGGAATTCATCTTTTTATTCATTATTTCCTCACACAATTTTAGAAGTTCCAAATCGGTCATCTACTTTAACCCAACAATGAGGACATTTTAGTAGTTATACCACTCCTACCTCAATTCCATATGGTTTAGTAAACAACTTCAATAGGAATTCGGAATCTAACTCTCCTCAATCCATATGGTGTAAACAACTTCAATAGGAATCCGGAATCTAATTCTCCTCAATCTAACTCCTCCTTAATTCAATTCAATTTATCCTCAATTCAATTCCTCCCAATCCAATTACGAATTAGTAAACATTGTTGGCGTGACTTGTGGACCATTGACTTACTTTCTTTTCACACAAAGAATTCTTATTATAATTGTAATTGATTTACTTTAATTCCTGATTTCCTACTATAAATAGAAATAGAAATTTATTATTTACTTGCCCATTAAAGTTCCTTTGTATTATAAATATGACCTCCTGCAAAGAGAAGAATACACAGATAATTTCCACAAACAAATATTCTCATATTAAGTTTCATATTTTAGCATGGTATCAGAGAGGCAATCTTGGAATTGCTGACTCTAGTTTCAAACCTCCGCCGTCGCTATGGGGGTTGATGATTTTTTCAACCCTCATGGAGGTAGCACCACCGACTCCTTCTCTCCTTCTCAACCAACCATAGCTGAGTTGAGTGCCCAGGTGGCACAGCTCCTACGATGCAGACTTTGACCCCAAACCCGATCCTGAATCAGGATCCTATTTTGATGACCCTAAACACGATCCTGAATCAATATCCTATTTTGACGACCTCGACCCCAACCCACACCCCGACTACGATGACAACGACCTCGACCCGGACTCCGATGACGACCTGACCCCGACTTTGATGACGACCTCGACCTCGACCTCGAATTTGTCTCTGATTCAGACCCAGATCTCGACTTCGACTCAGACTCCGACATTGACTCAGGCTCAGATCCCGATCCAAATTCATACTAAACATGTATCCTATGCATCTCCGCTGCACATATTATGACTTCCCGACTAACGACCCTGATACATGGACGAGGTTGCACATATTGTGGTGATCCAAGCCACACTTGTGAGACTTGTTTTAAATTGCATGGCTACCCTAAATGGTGGGCTACTCTCAAAGATCGAACACAACATGGTACGACTAATAATGGTACTGGTTATGGATTCCATACTTTGGATAAGAGTGATTCCACGAGCTGGATAATTGATTCTGATGCAACTAATCATATGACGTTTGATCCTGATGATTTTCTGAATACTACACAACCCCAAAGAACTTGTATTGCTAACGCCAACGAAGTTACTTATCCTGTGACAGGGGCTGGCACTGTTGCACTCTCATCCTCTCTCTCACTATCTAATACTTTACTTTTTTCATCTTTATTCAATAAATTGATGTCTGTTAGTCAACTTACTAAACAATTGCATTATTGTGTACTAATTTACCCTAGTTTTTGTTTACTTCAGGATATTCACACTAAGGTGATTCTTGGTCGTGGTACTAAGAGAGGGGGGCCATATTATGTCAATGACTTCGGTCCCGGCATGGCTAACAGTGTGACGCATCCCTTTGATAGCAAACAAAAGCAAATCTGGTTGTGGCACCATCCATTGAGACATCCATCTTTTAGTTATATAAAGCATCTTATGCCAAGTTTATTCTCAGGCAATGAAGAACAATGGTTTCCGACAGAGTAACTTAGATCATACTCTATTCTTGAAACATCCGAAAGGGAAGGTAACAGCTTTAATAATCTATATTGACGACATGATTATTATTGGGAATAATAAACATGAAATATCTCAGCTACAAGACTACTTGGCTACTGAATTTGAGATGAAGAATCTAGGTGGACTCAAATAATTATTGGGGATTGAGGTGGCCCGATCACAACAAGGCATATTTCTCTCTCAAAGAAAATATGTCTTGGACTTGTTGACAGACATAAGAATGCTAGATTGCAAACCTGTAAACACTCCTATTATTCAGAATCATCATATTGGAGAATACCCAAATCAAGTTCCAACTAACAAAGAAAGATATCAAAGGTTAGTGAGAAGATTGATGTCTCATACGCGGCCTGATATTGCTTATGCTGTGAGCCTAGTCAATTTATGCATTCTCTAAGTGAAGACCATATGAATGCAGTTTTTTAGATACTTAGATATTTGAAGTCTGCACCTGGAAAATGATTTATGTTCTCAAAACATGGTCATCTGAATATTGATGGTTACACAGATGCAGATTGGGCAGGAAGTATAACAAATAGGAAATCCATATTCAGTTACTTCACATTTGTGAGAGGTAATTTGATTACATGGAGGACCAAGAAACAGAAGATGGTCACCTTATCTAGTGCAGAAATCGAGTTCAGAGGTATGACTAAAGGAATTTGCAAACTCATTTGGTTAAAGAGGTTGCTTACTGAACTTGGTATAGACCTACATCTGTAATGAATCTTTTTTGTGACAACAAGGCTGCAATAGCTATTGCACATAATCCAGTTCAACATGATCACACCAAACATGTTGAGGTAGATCGACACTATATCAAACAAAAGCTCGAAGCTAAAGTGATTCAGTTTCCTTTCGTAAAGTAAGAGAATCAATTCGCAGATATTTTGACAAATGCGATTTCCAGTAAAGCATTCCACAATTCACTGGATCTGTTGGGCATTGGCGACATCTATGCACCAACGTGAGAAGGAGTGTTGGCATGACTTGTGGGCCATTGACTTATTTTCCTTTCACACAAAGAATTCCTATTATAATTGTAATTGATTTACTTTAATTCCTGATTTCCTACTGTAAATAGAAATATTAATTTATTATTTACTTGCCCATTAAAGTTCCTTTGTATAATAAATATGACCTCCTACAAGGAAAAGAATACACAGAAAATTCCCACAAACAAATATTCTCATATTAGGTTTCATATTTTAGCGAGCATGTCATAAGAGCATCTTGGAGATGCTAAATTTAAGGTCGCATTTTTAGCATGTAGAAAAAATAGTAGAGATTCACTCCAACCGAAATGTTAAATTCTACGTGGAATTGGGATTTAGGGTTAAAATCTATAATGGTAGTTGCCCCAAAAAAATAAAAATCTGCATTGGTAATGTCTTACTATTGTTTGTTTTTTTTTTTTTTTTTTAAATCCAAAATGTCTTGCTAATGTTAAATTTTATAGTTCATAAAACTTGAATTTTTGCAACTTGACAGGTAGACTTTCAAGAAATGTTGTCATGACTGGAAATGTACTCGTGAATGGAAAGAAGAAGAGACTGGATTATGGTGTTGCTGTAAGTAGTGTTTTTCATATTGTACAACATTTAACATGCACATAATGTCAGTCTCTAGCAATACATATTAATGTGCACATTTAATATGAATTAAATTTTCTACCACCCCTCAATGTAAAATTTCAGGCTTATGTGACCCAAGAGAATACACTATTGGGAACCCTAACAGTAAAAGAAACCATAACTTACTCAGCTCATTTGAGGCTTCCAACTATTTTGACCAAAGAAGAGGTAAATGGCATTGTGGATGCAACAATTACAGAAATGGGTCTGCGCGATTGTGCTGACAGGCTAATTGGAAATTGGCATTTGAGAGGCATAAGTGGTGGGGAGAAGAAGAGACTGAGCATTGCCCTTGAAATTCTTACAAAGCCCAAACTGTTGTTTTTGGATGAGCCTACAAGTGGCCTTGACAGTGCCTCAGCTTTCTTTGTTGTTCAAACTCTCAGATGTATTGCTCTTGATGGCAGAACTGTAATCACCTCCATTCATCAGCCCAGCAGTGAAGTCTTTGCTCTCTTTGATGATCTTGTTCTGCTTTCTGGTGGTTTAACAATTTTTTCTGGACAAGCAAATATGGCTCTAGAGGTACAACAACAATATATCAAACAATTAACAAACATATAAAGATTTCAATGGCAAAATTCTTTTGGAACGCATAGCTTACTTTATGCACAAGTATACTAATATGAAAGTGTCAAAGTTTCCAAGTTTTAGAGAGAGTTTGAAGCTAGTTGTGCTGATTCTTTTTATAAAAAAAAATTACAGTTCTTTGCCAGAGCAGGAGTTCCATGTCCAAGTCGAAGAAACCCTTCTGATCACTTTCTTCGTTGTATCAATTCGGACTTCGACAGAGTAACAATGAATGACTCTCAAAGAATTCGTGTACGTAGGTTGTATAACTATACGTGTACATATGTTTTGCTTAATTGCTCTTCCATTATAATTGATTATCTTTTTGTACTGAACATGGTTCTAGCTCATAAATTTATGTCCAATCTCCTCTTTTATCTACCATCTTGCAATAATTGAAGCCTTGGTATTCACTTGATAATATACCTTCTTTGTTTTCAAATACAGGACATCCCAAAATCATCAGATCCTTTAATGAATTTAGCAACAGCAGAGATAAAAGCAATGCTTGTTGAGAAGTACAAGAGCTCTGAATATGTAACAAGGACGAGGGCTAGGATCCGAGAGATCTCATCCATGGTAAGGATGTAAGGATAGTTTAGGTTTTGAACTTTACATGAGACTTTCTGTCACTTAAGGGAAGATCAATTTTGTGTAAATTTTATTTACAAAAGTCAAAAACTTGTTTTACAGGAAGGACCCATGATAGAAAAAAGGAGTGGGAGCCAAGCAACATGGTGGAAGCAACTTTCAACATTAACAAAGAGATCTTTTCTGAATATGTCAAGGGACATGGGGTATTACTGGGTAAGAATCATCATCTATCTGCTGTTATCTGTCTGCGTTGGTACGATATTCTTCAATCTGGGAACAGATCTCAATTCAATATTGGCAAGAGGAGCTTGTGCTGGATTCATTTCTGGTTTCATGACTTTCCTGTCCATTGGAGGCTTCCCATCCTTCCTTGAAGAAATGAAAGTAAAAATCACTACTCGGTTTTTGTGAGCATGAAAATAACTGATTTTAAAATTAGATTGAAATTCGAAACTCAGAGTTTTTGTTCTGTATAACAGGTTTTTCATAAAGAAAGGCTCAATGGGCATTATGGGATTGCTGTGTTCATTTTGTCAAATTTCCTCTCTTCTTTCCCATTCTTGGCTGTGATGTCGATTGCAACTGCCAGTATAACTTACTACATGGTGGAATTTCATTCTCAATTTCCTCGTTTCGTATTCATGTGCCTCGATCTTCTCAGTGCCATTGCAGCAGTAGAGAGCTCCATGATGATTATAGCTTCTCTTGTTCCCAACTACTTGATGGGAGTAATAGTTGGAGCAGGATACTTAGTAAGAACAACTGATTATAATTTTCGCAGAGCTTCTCTCATTCATCTTCATCTAAGTTTACTTAAGGTTCTATTTATCACTAACTACCATGCTTATTAAGGGAATCATGATGATGACTGCCGGATTCTTCCGCTTGCCTCCTGACATTCCCAAACCGGTTTGGCGGTATCCAATTTCATACCTAAATTATGGTGCATGGGCATTACAGGTACCAGGCAAAACATATTTTAGTTTTTAACTAGCAAAAGTTTACCCTTCTTTGCAAGAATACCAGTTTTTGTTACTTCCCAAGAATTGTCAAAAATTTGGGTGCAGAAATCGGCACCATGCTAAGAATTTTTCTTGCTACGACCGGTTGTGCCTAAGAATTCCAAACCGGAGTTCTTGAGAAGTTTCTTAAAGCTGTCATTGTTGAAAAGAAAGGGTAAACTTTTGCTAGCTTTGGTAACAACTCTACATATATATCAGCCAAAAAATGTCCTATGAGGAACACACAATCACTTTTAACAATTTGAACTTACCACTGTTATACTGGCTTATGCAGGGAGAGTACAAGAACACATTGGTTGGCCGAGAATTTGATTCTCGTGAACCAAATGGCCCAAAGCTGAAAGGCGAGTATATCCTTACAACAATTGCAGGAATTAATCTGGATCACTCGAAGTGGTGGGACTTGGCTGCTGTTGTTGCCATTCTTGTATCTTTCAGAATCATCTTTTTCATCATCCTTAAGCTCAAAGAGAGAGCTTCGCCTTATTTCTGGACATATTATGCCAAGCATACTCTGAAGCATCTCAAGAAGCGGCCTTCATTCAGGAAAGAAGCTCCTTTTCCTTCCAAGAGGCACCAACCTCTCCACCCTCTGGCTTTTCAAGAGGGCCTCAACTCTCCACTGCACTAGAAGCAACAATAGAAACACCCCACAGTTTTTTTTTTTCCAGCAAATCTTGCAAATACAGCTTCCATCAACTATGTAATTTCCTTGCATTATTCTGCACTCTGATATGGTGCATGAGAGAGAGAGAGAGAGAGAGAGAGAGAGAGTATTAGGGACACTGAGCCCTATGCAGCATAACAAAACAAGAGCAGTAAAAGTTTTATCATCATAATCTCAATGGAATAAATGTTTGACATGAGGAAGCATGGGACTTACAAGGTGCCAATTAAAGATTTCTAACATTTCAGAACTGCTCAGGATGGACAAATTTCCAAAATTAAAATGATAACTTAGCAAATGAATAGATTTGAAGTATGAAGCTTTAACTGTAAATGCAAACACGGCTTTTGATAAGTAGGCATTTCATAATAGTTTCTCACCCACCCGGGCAACCCCCACTGATAGTGGCATAGATGCTTCTCCTCTGTGCACACAGAACTTCAACAAACAGTAAACATCATGTTGTAAAGATTCAGAATTGGACAATTATATTTATCTCCATCGAAGGACACCTCAAGAGCCGATAATAATGAAAGGGGCCAAGTTGTTAATCTCAAATTAGAGATAAATAATGAAAGTAGAGAGGCAGTGTCCCGATCTGCATGACTCTCTGTAAATTCAAAATGTGGTCCAGGAGACTACTTGAGAACTGGATGATTTTTGTTCATCTCCATTGGAGGTATACACAGAACTTGCAAGGCAAAATCAACTAACTTGCAAGGCAAAATCAACTAAACTAAGGACAATGGTTCCAAAATCAAGCGAATTTCATGGTGATTACAAATTACAATCAATTAAAGCTAAATTTAAGTAAAGCATACATGTACAAAACTTTGAAAAGGCATAACATGAGAACAACAATAAAACACAAGACTTGTATGGCTCAACCGTGCACTAATATGGTTTAACATAATCCTTCTATGCTCCAATAGTACGCAAATCAGCCTAAAAACAGAAATATCTACGTACTTTCGAGTTTCAAGACCAACCATGTTCTTCACAGTTAAACTTAATGAGATCAGGATGATTCAAAATACTTTTGGATAAAATACATAATTGGATTATGCATTTGTGTCTGGGAAAATTTCTAATTATAAGAAATCAGATCTCTTAATTTAGGGAATGCACTGATTAGCAGCCTACACTCAGGACACTCCCCTAAAGCTGGAGAGTAAATATCAGTACTCCCCCCTTTCTGTTAATAGAGCTGAAAGCATGCTTAAGAGTTTTAAGAAAAAAAATTGGTCAGCAAGATAGTGAGACGAGAATCAAGAAGAGATCCAAGCAAAGAACAGAGACGAGATCTGAGCAAGACAAGAATCCATCGAGAAAACTGAATGATATATATATATATATATATATATATATATATTGGATTGTAGCAAGTGATAAGTTGTCCCCTCTTGTCCCCCTTTTTGCTCTTCACCTTCATCATTTCTTTTTCTCCAACTAGCCCCTAAATCAAGATCAACTTGCCAGGGTTACAGAGACTTTAAGCGCCACATAATTCAAATAGAGATGCAGCATACAAGGACCTGAAAGGCAACTGGATCACCAATCGTAAAACTTAGGATGTGCTTGTCACAAACCATTCTTAGAAAATGACCGAGAAAACCTAAAATACGTCTCCCTTCCTGTTTATTTAGTTGAAGATAGCCAAGGAGGCTCTTCAACCCAAATCCTAGATTCAGAGAAATAAAGTGTAAATCTTTTGATATAATGGGCAGCAATTTTAGCTAAGCGTGATCAATATGATTCCAGAAAACCTAGCCACTAAATATTCCTCTCTGTTCTGTAGCAAATGTACGTGACTTCTTTTGCATCTGTTTCAAGAATAGATAAATGGAATAAATATCCAGAGCTAAACGCAATCCTGATATTACGTGACACCTATAAGGTCTGTAGTTTTTGGTGTAAGATTTCAAGAAATTTTCCACACCATGGCTACCAAAAGCTCATCACCATCCTCTTGTGCATCACCACACCCAAGCTTGTCCACCACTTCACATTATGTGATCCATCAAAATTAGTTTTGTAGAAATGTGGTAGGGCTGCCTCCCATATAAGTTGATCATGGGTTGTCTAAGCCTAAAGTCAGGAAACTAAAGCATGATCTCATCTCCTAACTCTAACCTAGACTACCTGAAGAACTAGATGAAGCCCCGCAAATCTCATGTATCGACTCTACCTCTAGTTTTGAAGCTCCTGAGTCTTCAAGTAACCCCATAGGCTGTCTTCATTGTTGCGCCTTCTCGAATCTCCTATTCGTGATGTCTTCATTTAAGCACAATACAAACATAATGTCATGAAATATGCCAACCTAGTATTCAACAACAAAATGTTAGGTGTAACCCTTTTACATAAGCCATCATATTGAAAACCCCTAGAATTTATATATTTGTTCAATATTTGTTATGCAATAACCTATTTTGAGTGGTCAAAAGATTAACAATAGATACAGAAAAAGAAAAAGGGTCCCAGGTCATTCTCAAATCATTATTAGTCTAGACATAACCCTCAGTGTACCTTTGGAACTGGTCATGCCAAGAAAAACCATTGCAATTCTCATGTGGCGAAGTGCAAGCCGTTAATCTACCTAACATTAATATCCACAACAACATGAAAGACTAGAAAAGAAAGCAAGATTTCATTCCAAAAGCAATATGACCAAACAGAGATTTATCATAGGATCTAATCCATCATTTTAGTTGCCTCTACAATACAGTTGAAGTCTACCAATTCTAACAAAGTGCTCATGGGCCAACGAGATACGAACCTCCTGTCACAAGAGGAAATTTCCAATTAGATAATAAGTTAGCCACAAAAGAAACCACCCCTGCTAAGATCTAAACTACAATAATAAAAAGACACCACAATATGCTATGGCCAAAAACAAAAAAAGAAGGACAAGAGTCATTATAAGTTATGATTACCTTAACGCTCAACAACTCTATGTGCTTTGAGCAGTACATAATTGTTGCAAATTGTTTCATATAATTGGCATAATTGACTTTAAAGAATGTCTGTCCAGGTGTGCGTGTGTGTGTGCGCACACGCGCAAGTGTGTCTGTGTGTGTGCGCGTGCGTGAGAGAGAGACACACAGAGAGAGAGGTCACATTGACGCATGCGCTTCCAGTTTAGCTCCCCAGGACCAGAAGAGAAAAATATGAGGACGTTCAAGAACGCATCTCTTGTCAACCAAAAAGGATCAGTGACTGGCACTAACCAATCCCAAGTTCAGAACAGAAGCAGAAAATCTGAGATGGAGCATTCTAGGAAATGTGCTAGGTACTACAACAGTAAAGTTAAAGTTGGAAGAAAGTAAAATTCCTAAACAGAAAGCAAAGAAATAAAATAATAACAAAAAACCATAGACAAGGCATAATTCTGAAACAGGTAGCTAAGCCCTTGAGAATCTGGAAATAAGTGTATCCATTCAACCAACGCAATAGCATCTAGAATCTAAAGCTTAATAACAGTAATTATAATGAACTTACATGAGACAAATGCACAAGCACAAAGAACCAGAGATATTTATCACTCAGAATAATCAGGACAATATCAGGCCATGCAATATCATTATATTTTCCATCAGAACTTGTCAGATAAAGGCCAAGAATACAGTGTTTGTCAATTCATTTTTAATTATACTTTTAGCACAATCAAAATTACAAAGGGAAGTTAAACTCATATCATTCTCCCAAATCCATGAAGGTTTCCTTTTCTTGTTTTTTGTTGGCTTTAGGCAACTCCAGAACACTTAATAATATGGATGAATTGGGCTGCTTGCTGGCTATTGTTTCTTCTCATCGGAGACTCCATTTTCAACTCGGTTTTCAAATGCATGATAAGGAACTTCAACCATGGGCTGGGGCACTGAACGTCCACCAAACTCTTCTGGAAAGAATTCAAATTCAGGACCAAAGTTGAACTTGACCACGCAATTTGGTTGATGGGGAAGGGTATACATTGAAGCAGCAGGATAGTAACGGCCACCATATAGATCCTTAAAAGCAACTCCTTGGCATACCCCGTTTTTGAAGAAGGATATCTCACTTCCTGCACAACAAATCAATAATCACTCCAATGTTACCCTTCCAACAAAACATAGGTTATTATACCTTAGCAATCTAACTTTATAGAATGAGAATATAAGCATTATTTTAGTTGAACAGAAGTTCAACAAATGCTCATAGAACCCTGAAAAGGCAACAATTAAATAGCAAGATGATGCAAGAGGCAGCGCGGAAGAGGCAGCATTTTGAATTACGACAAACCCAGTAAGTCAAAGATGCTCCCAAATGAAATGTACATGTGGTATGATATATCCAAAAGCAATTATACTATTGCACACAATATAAGGCTACCAATGAGTTGATAAACCAAAATAAGTAGGACTTGTAATGGAATTGGTTGGAAACACCCTATCAAAATTCTGTACTTATAATCTCGAGAAAAAAAATTAATTAACAAGTTGGTGAAAAGGAAGCATTTTTCAACCATCAAAGCCATTAATCAACCGTGCTCTCAGATACAAAACAATTGAATTTTTTGCACACAATAGAGGCCGGCATTTAGTTGATAAACACAGGATAGATAATAAGCGGTGGTTTTGAAATGGGGGTAGGAAAACCCCACTCAAATTCCCTAGTTTTAATCTTGGAAAAGAAAATACAGAATACAGATATCTTCAACTTCATAATAGCTGAAGCTTTTCAATTGTCATTAAATGGTAGAACTGAAGTCCAATCATGTTTTTTCACCTGGACTCAGACTATGGCAGCCTGGATGCAAAAACTCAATGTCCTGTCTTACACAAAGATTAATATCCTGTGTCATTCAAGTAGAATATGTCCTTCACTATTCTAATTATATTGTAACTGGATTGCACATCCCAAGAGTCAATGCCTGCATGGTTTGTAAGTATCTTATAAACTTAAAATAATCCTAATGTAGTGGAGACTCTCAAAGCCTATAATACCGCTTAGTCAAAACTCCCAACTCTAAAGGGGGTAGATTCATGCATTGCAGTTCAACCCCACATCTGCAGAGTCAATTGTTGAAATTCAAGATCCAAATTCCTTATTAACAAATTTTCCCCTTAGCTAAGAAGCACGGACACGGATACGGATACGGCGATACGATACGACACGACACGGGGATACGGTAAATTTCCAAAAACTAGGATACGATACGTCATGGATACGGTTATTAAAAATATATATTAACATATATTAATAAATATAGATAACCTAAAATATATTTTAGCAAACGACGTCGTCACTTGAGATCAGTCTGACATCTTCTTCTTCTCTCCCTCTCTGTCTCTCTGTCTCTCTCCCTCTCTCTCCCCCTCCAGTCTGACATCTTCTTCTTCTTCTCTCTCTCTCTCCCTCCCTCCCTCCCTCCCTCCCTCTTCACACGCAGCGCCCAGGGGCTCCTCAACAGCCCCTCAACGGCAAACTTCGCCCGGAGGTTCGTATCTAAAAAGTCAGATACTCGTGTCTGGAATGTCGGATACTCGTATCCGTTAGTCAACTGACGTATCCGTTGACTGCGATACGTATCCAATGCGTATCGGACCGTATCCGAAGCGTATCGTATCCAAACAAGTATCCGATACGGGATACGCCACTAAATTGGCGTATCCATGCTTCTTAGCTAAATATTGATATATGAGAAATAATTTCATCACCTTCAGAAGACTGGCCGGATGCCAAAATGCACTAAGATCACTTCTCCCAATATGTAGAGGCTTCTCTCTCTTTCTTCTTCACAAGCACATGAATCTATAAATTCTCTCTCATGAATTTCTTTACAATCACATTTCTCAATCTTTGCTATAAACTTATATAGTCTATCTCACAAAGTAAAACAAACTCAGAATTTCTGTGCATTCTCTTGGCTAATGTGTTCCCCTGAATTTAGATACCCATGAGATGTTAATAGAATTCAGAATTGCAGGTATATGGCTAGAAAGGTCATTCTGAAATAGAGATGTAATAAAGACTTCAAGTGAAAGCATTGTCCTTTCGGCCTCTACAAGCCTCGGTTGAATAGCTCTTCAGTTGTTTTGATTATGTTTTTGTTTGAATAGATGTTAATAGGTCTCTCTTTAAGTTAAAGAATGTTTTATCCTATGTTGAGTGAGGTCTATCTTCTATTGACGACTGGTCCACTTTGATTGTACCTCTCAGAAAAAAAGACTTTCATTCTGTTTCCTATCAAACAAACAGCTGTTCAGTTTAACACATTCACAATGCCTGCCAGCATTTCATATCCATATTCACAGAGAAATAGCGCCATAGTGGTTGAATTGTGCAAGCATATTCATATCCATATTCATACAATGAAACAAGAATGTAGATTCAAGAAACACAATGAAACTACAATAAATTTCACACCAAACACAATTACAACCACGAAAGCAATGAAACTAAACACTTGAAAAACATAAACATTACACAAACCAAACAACCACTCACCAGGCACAACTTTAGGAGGATCCTCCTTCGTGTCAGGGGCGCAAGCATACCGCTGCCCCTTATACCAAACTAAGTGAGGCGGTTTCGGGGCATACGAACCCCCATCCGGCAAATTTATATAAAACCCAATAACATCACCTTCCTTATACCCTTCCTCACCATACTTCTCCCTCAAAGCCTTATGCACCTTACTCCCATCAATGTCCCTATACCCAAAACTATTCCCATCATACCCAACTGGCGCCTGCAAGTCCCCTTTCTCAGTGGACCAACCCAGCCTAGTGTGCCCACTCTCCCCCAAATTCACCACCTTTATTTCAAAATACCAAGCACCTTCAACAACTCCCCTAGTGGCCCTAACCATTCTATACCCTTTTGTACTGCCAGCACTCATTCTGTCCTCACTCACCTCGACTTTTTCTGCCTTGTAGACCTTGGAAAGGCAGATTGTCATGTCCGGGGTGTCGTCGGTTTTATCCGGGAACCGCGTCACCGGAGTGATCAAAACGGTGTCGTCTGCAGGGGCATTGTGGTTGTTGTTGTTATTGGCCTTGCTCTTCTTTTTCCCCTTTCGGGTCGACTTGGTGACCCATACATTGTTGTTCTTCTTCTTCGATTTCTTGGAATTCGGGGCGGTTGGGGCCGGGAGGGCGACTCCGTTGGAGCTGGGTTGGGGCAATGGGGTTTGATCTTGGTCTGAAGAGAGCTGGATCGTGAGGGAAGAGAGCTGCTTCTGCTTCTTGGGAGGTGGGTCTTCGTCGTCGTTGTCGTTTTCATTGTCGTTGTCGTTTTCTTGGGATTTCAGGGACTCGGAGAGGTCTTCGGAGGCTTCAGTTTCGGTTTTGTTGCCGTTTTGCAGGTCGTTGGATTGTGGGTTAATGGGGTCGGCGTCGGGCTCGTCGGTGGTGGGTTCGCTTGGGTCAATGGCTTCTCTTGGTTCAATGGGTTGTTCGGTTGTTGTGATTGTGGGGGTGGCGGTGGTGGTGGGTTTCGATTCTTCGTCTTCTTCGTCGTCTTCGTCTCTGTAGCCTTGGAGGTTGTCCATGGCTTGGGGAAGAGAGAGAGACTGGATTTGATTAAACCAGAGTTTCAAAAGGGTTCAAATGTGATTTGGAGGTGGAAATTTTGAAATGGTGAAGAAAGAGTGGGTTGAAGTGGATTCTGTCGATAACGCAGGTTTCTTGAGTTTCTCTTTACGGGGAGTTGAACTTGACTAGAGAGAAGTTTACTCTGGGATTTGGAGAGCAGTTTTTGGAATGTCTCAAAGGCACATATAGGATTGAGTTGGGCTATGAATTTTAGCCCTAAAGAAGAGACGCCTGGGCTTGAGGGGCACTGCTAGATGAATTACGTTTGGGCTAAAAACTGTTGACGAATCTTACTGGCGAAATTCTGTAGTGTGGCTTGTTTGGTAAGTTGGATTGACTAATTTATGTTAGGTAATATTAATATGTTCCGAAGAGTACTGACAGTTTATTCATAATATTATAAGGTGTTTTGTGTTGTTCCGGATAAATAGTCTGACTAAGTTATACTGTGTTTGGTGATGTTCCGAATAACATCAGATCAAACTATTTTTAAAAAAAAATTCTTTGATAATTTAAGTGGAAATTGAAAATCAAATGACACACAAAAAAATTTGTTAAGATTCATATGACAAGATTTGTTTTTCAATTGTTTTTGCCAAGAATTTTTTTTTCATATAACCCATTATCATAATTGTACTATCTCATAAAAATTCCAACATACTTGCATACATTAAGAAAAACATTACTAAATAATGTATAATTCAAAGTGATCACATACTAAGGTGATAAGAGCAAAAGGAAAAGTTGTTCATAAACTAAACTACATCAAAGAGTTAATCACAGCTCCTTCGCCCAAGTAAAAGAAGAACAAATTTTTTTCTCGTAGCACCATCCAATATCAAGTAAGGGTGGATGGGATCCGATTTTCACCTCAATTCGGAATCAAAACCGGTATTATTTAACCGGTTTAGTTTTAGTGAAAAGAAAAAAAAATTAACCGAATTTTTATTTCTATATTTTGAAACTTTTTTTTATACAAATTCAAACTAAAATTTAATTTTTTGGGCTTGAAAATTAACAATTGATCCAATTTCATAGAAAGAGAGATATATAGCCTAAAAAAGAGAGATGTTTTAAAGTTGGGCTTGGGGAAATATTAGTTATAAGATTAAAAACGTAGCATTAGAGTTAAATAATTTTGTAAAAAAAAAAAAATTATACACAACCGGTCTGGTCTAGTTTGGTCCGGTTTCGTGAGGTGTAAAACTGTAATCAAAACCGGTTGGAACCGGTCTAGTCCAGTCCTGTGTCAATTTGTTGACTTTTTTAGTCAACCGATTTCTTTCTGGTTTTTTCCATCCGATCTCATTCGGTGTTCCGGTTTTCCAATACCGATGCCACCCCTAATGTCAGGAATGTTCTCTCATCACTTGCTTTCTCCAAAATTAGTCTTAGTGCCTTAATTTGGTCAATAATAGCCAAGTGCATCTTTGCCAATTCAGCAGCAATGCCAGAACTTGGTTTGATCCTTTCATCAAACTATTAATTATAGTTTTCAATTGGTCAACAGACTCAAAAATCATCTCACCAAATGCTTTAGCCATTTCCTTTTGAATATCAGTATCTGCATTTCGTTTGCGGTTTCGATTGTTGAGCCAGTTGAGTTCTGTTGATTTGATCTTGGCAAAGAGGTAGACTGATATGGTTCAACCTCAACTTCCTCATTATCATCATCGACATCATTGTTATGCACAGGCTCATTCATCATTTCAATGGGAGTTGCAAACCCTCGACTAGTTGCTTGGTCCTTCCCAAATATATTCTTCAACCTATCATATATTAGGCATTGTTTCCCCCTCCAACCATCAGCATCCTTGTTATGCTGCATCAAAATGGAAAAATTATAAATAAATTGTAAGTATAACAAATATAAGAATTACATATTACTTAACAGATGTACTAATCTGTACATAAGTGTTCCATGCTTCATCACTATCAACCTCAATGCATTTCAAAAAATCATTCCAAGCAAAACCACTTTTGTTAATCATGTCAAATATTATCCCATGCAATTTTTTCCAAAACCTCATCTTGGACTCAATATGTGGGACTACCCTTAAATCAGTATTGGGAAATTTCTCAGCTAATGAATTTTCAATTTGGATCATTGTTCCAGATTTAAAGAAACCATTATCACATCGTAAACCACAGTTGACTACATCCTCAAGTATGGTCAACAATGCTTCTTCCTCATGTGCTTTCCACACCCTTCTACTTCCTTTTGATTAACTAGACTGTCCACTCTCCATTCTTGTAGCCAATATAGAAAATATAATTTGCATATATATAATTAAGAAAAAAAGTTGGAAGATCAAATAAAATAACTACTACTTATCCAAACAAATAGTCTATTACAAGCACATCCAAATAGTCTACTACAAGAAAATATAGCCACATGTCCATATTTATTATAAAATGCACATCTCAGATTTCGAATAAAATATTATGATAAGGTTTTCGGTTGCCACGTGTCCATATTTATTATAAAATTCACATATCAAATTTTGGATAAAATATTCGAATAAGATTTTCATTTGCCACGTGTCCATATTTATTATAAAATTCACATCTCAGATTTCGGATAAGATTTTCGGTTGCTATTATTGTGCCATGTGTCATCTTTATCATCTAAATCTTATTATAAAACCACACCTTCAACTCACACCAATCATCTATATCCTCTCTATCCTTTCATTTATCAAATTTTATAAAACACATTCTACTTTCGATGTCTTACACGAGGAGGTTGTTGGAGAGAGCCGAGCAAGAAAATGAAGAAAGAATGCACAAACATGCTAAAGAAGAAATGGAGTGGGAAGCACATAATAATCTAGTTGTTTTAGTGAAGGGTATGCTCAATTAACGTGGACATATGTAGGCACTCTCGAGATGAGAATCTCTTAGAAGATTACTTTATCCTAAATTCGTTGTACTCTAGTGTTGATTTTCAAGGGTGATATAGAATGTAGCCCCATTTGTTCAGTAAAATCATGCATGATGTTTGCAATTACAACTCATACTTAGTTTAGAAGTGCAATGCTGCTGGGGTTTTGGGTATTCTTCCGGAACAAAAACTTACAACTTCCTTACGGATGCTTGCGTATGACGCATCTACAGACCAAGTGGATGAGATTACTAGGATGGGGAAATCCACTATCCTAGAGTGCTTAGTTAGAATCTGTGAGGCAATCAAAACTCTTTACATGAGAGATTACCTCTGCAAACTTAAGCCTAGAGACCTCCAAAGGCTTCTGCAAAAAGCTGAGGCTCGAGGTTTCCCAGGCATGATTGAAAGCATCGGTTGCATGCACTGGTAGTGAAAGAATTGTTCAACTGTCTGGCAAAGAGATTATGGGAATAGAACCAAAAAAGTATAATTCTTGAGGTTGTTGCATCATTTGATACCTGGGTTTAGCATGCCTTTCCGGAGTCACGGGATCTCAAAACGACCTTAATGTGTTTGGTCAATCTCTGGTGTTCAAAGATGTATTGAGAGGACCTTCCCTCAGATCACATATCAAATCAATAATACCATCTATTTGGGAGGGTATTATCTAGGAGACAGAATTTACCCGATGTGGATGACATTCGTCAAAACAATTATGTTAGATATATGCCCTTAAAGCCAACTATTTATGCAATAGTTAATGTTAATGACATCTTTTGTAATGACTTATTAAGTTATTTACAGGCAAGACCAGTTGTTTTAATTCATGATTATATATTATCTTATGAAATACAAAATAACTATAGTCCTAGGAGAATATATATAGACATGAGAACTATGTATTGAGATTGCATACATCGAGACTTGTCATGATCCGTAATCCTAAATATGTTCCTAGTCATAGGAGTATCAATTGAGCAATGATATTCCGCTAAGACTAGTACACACAATATCTTCTCTATATATAGAGAATGATGAGGTCTCAAGTCATTGAGTGTGGCGACAACAAGATATGTATTTAGGTGCTTGCAGGAGAACAAATACACTGAACGTGATCAAATACATGAGTTCTAGAATGAAAGTTTTTACTCACATGTTAAAATAGAACTCATATATTGCAATGGTATCCTTAGACCTGAGACAACATAGATGTCTTGTGACTATGTTGTTTGTCTTTGAAATTACTATACCATTATGTTGAAGAAGACATGACTTAAAGGTGTTTATTAAGACTCTCAATGGCTACCTTCACAAAATATGGCTGATGGATGTGAAGGCGGCTTTTCTGAATAGCCATCTTTACAAAAAGATCTACATGGATCAACCTGAAGGCTTCAATCTAAAAATGAAAAAGGGTAAGTATGCAAGCTTCAAAGGTCAATCCATGGATTGAAGCAAGCTTCAAGGAGTTGGGATATTTGTTTTGATGAAGCAGTTAAAACTTTTGTTTTGATCAAAACGGAGATGGACCGTGTGTATACAAGAAGACCAGTACGAGCGTAGTCGTATTCCTCGTTCTATACGTAGATGACATATTAATGTTTGGAAACGACATAAGCATGTTGACCATAGTGAAACTATGGTTATCAAAGACCTTCTTAATGAAGGATACAAGTGATGCATCTTACATATTAGGTATCAAGATTTATAGGGATAGATCAAGAAGGCTAATTGGATTATCTCAATCCCTATATGTGGATAAGGTGCTTGTAAGGTTCCGTATGGAACAATCCAAGAAGGGTTATTTACCAGTTAGACATGATATCCACCTATGTAAAAGTATGAGTCCTAAAACCCCAAAGGAAGTGAAGCAGATGAGCAACATCCCATATGCCTCTCCAATTGGGAGTCTAATGTATGCCATGCTGTGCACAAGGCCTAATATCAGCTATATTGTGAGCATCACAAGCAGATATCAATCAAATCCAGGTTCAGAACACTGGATTGTTATGAAGGCTATGTAAAGTAGCTCAAAAGGACCAAGGACATGTTCCTAGTCTATGAAGAGAGCTCAGAGTTGCTAGTGAAATGATACACAGACTCATATTTTGAATTTGATGATGATGACTAGAAATCCACTTCTGAGTATATGTTCACATTGAACATAGGGAAATCAATTGGAGATGTTCCAATTAGAGCACTATTGCGGACTTCACAACTAAAGTAGAGTATATAGCTACATCAGAAGCTATTTGGATGAAGAAGTTCATTACTGAACTTGGAGTGGTTCCAAGTATTGAGTCGCCCTTTATTTTATATTGTGACAACAATGGGGCTATAGCACAAGCCAAGGAACCAAGGTGTCATCAAAGATCCAAACACACTCAAAGGCTTTTTGACCTAGATCTTTGGTCATGGATTGGCTATTATGCCCTTACTCAATATTATGTTTACAAATCGACCATTTGCTTATCCATTGGCATCCTAATTTCACATAAGGTTTCTCATGTACATCATCATGGTATGCATGCAATTAATTCCTCGTATCTAAGATAAGGAATTGCCCTATTAAATCGAGTGATATAATCTATCAATGAGTTACTCTTTAACAATATTGCTTGAAGTTCGCATGTGATAATGATTCACTCTTTTACTGATGACATCCCTACAATATTGCAAATTATGCATTAGCATATGAATGAGCTCATTTGTCATGCAATTCATACCTTGGTTGTGACTACACAAAGCCTCTCAACCTACCACAAAGTTACACATCCTCTCTTTCATTTAATTTCAAGCCTACTTCAATATTCAAATTCAAGCTTAAGCTTATCTCCCAAGAATTCAATAGAATCCATAGAAAAATCATAACTTTTTTTTTTTCCTAAGCACCCTAAATATCTCAGGGTCTCACAATAATAGTAGCCCAATTGGTTGAAAACCCTTGTTAGGCCTTCTAATCAAGTTGTTAGCGCCCCAATTGGGCGAGATTGTAATAACCCAAACCTTAATTAATATTTAATTATTAAATTATTAAGAGGAAAGGACAATTTTGCCCTTGGATTAATTTATTAAAGAAAAGTTGACTTTTTGACCGAGAAGGAATTTGGAAATTTCGCTTGTATTGTTGTATAGAGTGCAATGAAACGAGTCCGTAGACACGTAGTGGGCTCGAATCAGAGTTTTAACGAAGAAAATACAGTCAAAATAAGTAGAGGGATAAAATGGTAATTTTCAAAGTCAGAATTTTAAAACCCCATTTTCTCTCTCTTGTCCCTCAGTCTCTCTTCTCTCTCCCTCGACGTCCTTCCTCCAACCGTCACTTTCTTTCCTCCATAACCACCGCCACCTTTCACTCCGGCCGACGAGACCGGACCGGATTGAACCACCGTCACTTCTCCTTCCTTTCCCGACTGGTCCCTGCCCTTGGAACCTCCGATTATCGCCGAAAAATGACCGAGATCGCACTGGTTTTGACAGAACTTCCCAGCTTTCGATCTCAGTCATCCGGCCACCAAATTGGACGAGTGAGGTATGAATTTCTAGCTATTTTCCATGCTCTAGTTGCTGGTTGGGTAGGATTTGGTCAATTTCTAGCCTAGGTGGTTCAATTTTCAAGTTAGGGTTCGGCCGATTTTGGGAGCGCAATTTCGGCCACTTCTGGCTGGTTTTTTGGGTAGTTCCAAGAACAAAAGTGGTTCCAAGTAGGGTGTTACACCTAGGGTAGGAGTTTGGGCCGGCGGTTTGGTGTATTTCCGGCCGCCAGAAATTGATCAAGCCACCTATGCGCTGGCGGCGCATGGGCAACACGGTGGCCTAGCATTGTGTTCTGAAATGATCTCTTGATCCTCACGACCACTTAGGTACTCACGGTTTTCAATTCGGACAACGTTTGAACCCCGAACGGATCTCGTATGTTGTGTGATTTCCGGGATCAATACATTTGAGCCGTTGATCGTAGTCATTTCCAGATATGTTGATCTAGATAATTCCAGGATCGTTTAGGATTCGACAAATCGTGAATCGGAGTCCCGGATACTCCGAAGTCGCCAACCCTAGGCTAGGGTTATAGGAATCACCCAATCGTGCGATCCTGATCAATCCTATCCGATCAAGACCAAACTCACAGGACCTGCATCCTAGGTATAGTGGGACCTCTAAGAGCTCCTGATTCGGAATTTGGAGGTCGTGGACCAGTGGGGTCTCAGGTTTGGGACTTTAGCGCTTTCTGAGTCCCGAGGCACTTCTAAACCATTCCAATTGGAAGGAAAGCTTTTGTGGGCATAGGAACAACTTTAATTTGGTGCACGTACTTATAGGAGCGGAGGTTCAGAGTTTTTAATTTAACATTATATTAAGTAGTTATATTAATATAATATTATGGTATTTGAATCAGGCACCCGGGCACCAGTTGACCCACAGGAGGGACCTTCAAAAGGTCCAGTGAGCACAGACCAGTAGTGAGTGGACTTTTTGTTTTATAAATGATTTATGCAAATCAATTCCATTATTTGATCTTGAATAAGTTTTATTCAAAGGATAGTGCTTGGAAGGAAAGCTTTTGTGGGCATAGGAACAACTTTAATTTGGTGCACGTACTTATAGGAGCGGAGGTTCAGAGTTTTTAATTTAACATTATATTAAGTAGTTATATTAATATAATATTATGGTATTTGAATCAGGCACCCGGGCACCAGTTGACCCACAGGAGGGACCTTCAAAAGGTCCAGTGAGCACAGACCAGTAGTGAGTGGACTTTTTGTTTTATAAATGATTTATGCAAATCAATTCCATTATTTGATCTTGAATAAGTTTTATTCAAAGGTTAGTGCTTTCATAATTTGATACGCGCTTTTAAATATTTTAATTTACATGCTGTCGAGTGAGATATCCTGTAAGGATATAGGAAAAGGAAATGCTAGCTAAATACCAGATAAATGGCAGCAGAGTTCTATATTTAACAGAAATTCAGTTATTCATCAGATCTTACAGAAATTTTATATTTTCTTAAGCCACCTTAGGTACCCAAATATAAATATGTTGCCTTCAGATAAATTGGTTGCCTTCGGTAAATACGTTGCCTTTGGATTTTATTGGTTGCCTTCGGTTTAGTCAGCATGCTTGACAGTTGCCCCACGAGTTCTATGGTACCCGGACTCGTGCGGAGCGAGGATTGCGGATCACGCTGACTAATGTCCCTTAAATTCTGCGAGTTGCAGCTCAGGTTGACCTTGTGTCACCGAGACCTGTGAGAGTGTGTCACCAATGGTGATATGAGGAATTGACGACATATAAGGAATTGACGAAAATAAAGGGGTACACCTAGGTGGTAGTTTTAAATTGATTTCAATGCTTTTAAAAAATTAATGTTGACCATGAGTATGATTGACATATATTTATAAATATATGAATGCATTGATTTCAGTACGAATATAATGAAGAGAATGATTTAGTTTTGCATAACTGTTTTTACAGTGGGGTTAGTATATTCCTATGTATTTTCTAAATTTTGTTTTTGGTCCACTCACATTTTCAATGTTTTGCGCCCCCAGGCAGTAGTTGTGCATCAGTGAGCCACCACAGGGTAGTTTCCGCTTCCGCACTTCCTCAGTTTGATGTATGATTTCTTAGTTCACAAAGGGTTCCCTTCCTTGTAAATTGATCTGTATAGACCCTATGATATTGCCCTTGGATCCAAACCTTACTGCTATCTGTAAATTTTTGCATACTGGTTGTTGGGTTGTATGTTTTTATGCTTGTTTAACATATGGAAATTTTGGGGAATGAACAAATTACAAGGGAGACTCTGCCGAATTTTTCGATAGAAGTCGAACTTGCACTAAGCTTAAGTTTTTAACTGGAAGGGCATTTAGGTCATTTGTGCTCGGCACCTGCCAGGTGTCGATCACGCACAGGGTTCGGCTCGAATTTCAAAGTGGAATTTGGGTATGGTCCTGTTAGATATCCATATCCAATTGAGGCCAAGGAGTTTCCTAGTTAATCAAGAAGTTTAAAGAAGGTTCAATCCTAAGTAATTAAGGAGACTTGGCGTACAAGTCAATATAAGGAAAGATCGAAGCAAATATGGAAACATGAATCATATTAGGCTTCTGAGATTGAGTTTAATTAGAAATGAAGTTAGGCTTTCCTATCATGAGTGGGAAGTATACCCTGTAAATAATGGTGCCAATGGCATGGGCCATACATAAGAA